>RJWM01006546.1:0-83688 GCA_004363535.1 Dasyprocta punctata
GTGCACAATCTGCTAATCTTCCCCTTAGAAATTATATTTGGAGCTGGGTGTATGGTACACACCTGTAATATACTCAGGAGGCTGAGGCAGAAGGATTGCCATGAGTTTGAGTCCAGCCTGGGGTACTTAGTGAATTCAAGGCCAGCCTGAACTACATAGTGACACCCTGTCTCAGTGTTTTCTTTTTTTTAATTATGTTACCCAGTGCATACATATTGTGGTATGTGACATCCAGTACTGTTCCTTAAAGTATGGTTCACAGGTTGTCTGCTTCAGAGTCCACCAGCTGTCTTGTTAAACTTGCCAATCACCGAGTCCAGATCTCTAGGAGCTGGTCATGGAATACACGTTTCTATACAGTCCTGGGAGTGTGCTTGAGCTCAGATCTTACTGCTGCTGTAGCAGTGTACCACGACTTCATGGCTTAAAGCAGCACACGTCTGGCTTATAGTTTTAGGGGTGAGAAGTTGTGAATGGGTCCAAAGGGCCATGTTTTTCCAGAGGCTCAAGAGGAGACCAAATCCACTTGATTTTTCTTGAACTGGAGTCTCTTCCCTGCCATGGCCTATGTCTCCTTTCCCATTGGAAAGCCAGCAAGGTGGCTCTTCCCTGCTCTGTGACCGTCTGCCTCGCTTTTATGTGTACCCTTGTGATTATGTTGGACCTGCCTGGATAGTGCAGGACAGTAAAGTGACAGAACTGGGTGCCGTGATGCATACTTGTAACCCCAGCATTCTGGAGACTGAGGCAGGATGGTCCCTGTGAGTTTGAGGCCAGCTTGGGTTACATAATGAGATGCTATCTCAAAACAACAATGAGAGTGGCTCAATAAAGTGTCATATTTATGGGTTCCAGGGATTGGGACATGGACATTCCTGGGGGCAAGCGTTATTCTGTCTGCCACAATGCCTGGACACATTAAACGTTGAGAACCAGTGGTATACTGTAGATACTGGGTATATGGGACAGTTTCACTTTGTTCACTACCAGTTCTTAAACAGCAAATATATTCTGTTCTGTCTTGGGGAGCTTATGCATGGTAGTTTGTAAGCTTTATATCTAACTAGTCATTTGGAGAGTTTTGTATCTATTCTGGTAATCTCTAAAAAAAATATTTAGGAAAATAAAGAGTTGGTAATCTCCCTAGTTTTTTGGCAAGAATTGATTATCTCCAATTTTAAAAACCTTGAAACAAAATACATACCTTGAATATGTCTTCAATTCCCCACCACCACTGTTTATTAAAATTTGCTTTAAAAATTATAGAACAGAGTACAGTGAAACAAAAATTCAAGCAAAAAGCATATAACCAAACAGGGAATTCTGCTGATTTCTTCTTCCTTTCATGCTGTATTTCCCAGGACCATTCAGCGTCTACCCTTCTGTACAGACACAAAGAGGTACAGACACAAAGTGGTCAACTTCATTCTTTAGCTTTAGCAAGCTTTTCATTTTAGAAATGTATTGTTTTGATGTCTTTTTTGCAGGTTTGTTTGTTGTGTTTTTAGTTCTGAGGACTGAACCTGGGCTGTCAAGGAAGCATACTGAGCACATGCTCAACTTCTGAATTACATCACCTGCATTTATAATAGGGAATGTAAGAATCACTTAGATACTGTGTTACAGCTCGGAGGGCTGCTGCATAGGCATGTGTGACATAGCAGTCCTATGTGGGACACATCAGTGTCTAAGATGAGACCCTACACACGTGTAGCGCAGGCTTGCTCAGCCAGTTTTCTCATAAAATAAGTTCTGAAATGCAAGTTTAACTGGTCAGTCTTTATTTTCATTTGCTAAGTTGGGTAACCCTAAGTATATAAAGTAAACTACTTCCTGATAATCCTGTCCCATAGCCCTAGAGTTAATATAGCAAGCAGTTTGGTATGTGTTGTTTTGGCTATTTTTTCCCCTGTAAATAATTAATACAGTTCTGTAACTGCGCAAGTGTTATGTATGTTTTTGGAATAAAGGATTGTGGCTTATATAGTGTTCTACAACCTGTTTCTTTCACATAGTGATATATCTCAGCAGAATTTTCATGTGCATGTCAGTAACATTAAAAAGCCAAGGGCTGGGGATGTAGCTCAGAAGTAGAGCATTTGCTTAGCATATGCAAGGTCCTGGGTTCGATCCCCAGCACCACCAAATAAATAAACGCCTAAAAGCTGCATTTAGCATTCTAATCAGTTATAAAATTGTAGGAAAGTGGATGTTTCTTTGTTTTTAAATGATAAGTAAAGTATTTCCAGTGATTTCAAGTTACCAAATGTAATTAAGACATTTATAATTAATCCTTCAGAAATCATAGCTTCTTGGTCTAGACTCACTTTGTCTGACTTTTTTTCTTTATTTTTTTTTGGGGGGGTGTGGTTTTGATTCAGAGTCTATGTAGTGTAGGCTGGCCTTGAACTCACTTATGTAAGCCAGGCTGGCCTTGAACACACAGCAGTCCTACTGCCTCAGCTGCCGAAGTGCTCGGATTACAGGCATGTGTTGTCACGTCCGGCTCTGTCATAATTTTAAGGGCTGTGCCTCCTACTGATGGGTTTCAACATAGGAGTTTTGGAGGGACACAAACATTCAGATGTGTCAGTTGTGTCCTTTATTGTGAAAGGTTGAATGTGACCCTCTGCTGACTCCAAGTTAACATCAGAAGGAGAGAGGGCCTTAAAAATTTTACAAGAAGTTAAAGGCTCCAAATTATGTAACAGAGGTGAGACTTCAATACATTTAGTCTCTCTTCCAGACCTCCTACAACTGTGTAAAGAAAAATGTCAGTTATTTTTTAATCAAAGTATAGAAAAATGAATTGTATAATTTCCTTATTCATACAGCTCTCATACAGCCTTAAAGTCCAGCGTTCTCATACCCTTAAATGTTAATGTAAGTTATAGAACCAGAAAGCTGAATTACTGCAACATGTTAGTTACAGGTCACTGACGCCAGCGCTCACCTAGAGCTCGCGGCCATTGGCTCGGGCAGGTGCATGATCCCTGTGTCTTGATGTGTGCTCAACACCCTGTCTCCCTGGTGGTGCCCCAGGCTGCAGTGGAGTTTTGTTCACAGCACAAATGTTCCATCTGTGTTTCCAGTCCACCACTTCCTCATGCTGTTTGTCCACCTCTTTAATATGCTGTGAATATGACCTGGGTGTGGTGGTGAGTGCCAGTAATCCCAGAATTTAGGGAGACTGAGGCAGGAGGATTGCCACAACTTCAAAGCCAGCCCAGGCTACATAGTGAGTTCAAGGCCAACCTGGACTACAGAGTGAGATCCTGTCTCAAAAACAAAACAAAATATGCTATGAACATGAGTCCTGACTGTAAGTGTAAATCATCAAAAATGTGAACGTGGCATCAAAATATGAGGCCGTTCTTAGTTATTCATGGCCATCCAAGAATAGTCCAGAATAGGTCATGCTAATTTTTAAAGATTTTCATTGAAAATAAATCTCATGTGGGGGACAACTGTTGGTTTTTCATAGATGGCTTTTATGAGACTGAGATAAACACTTGTATTCCAATTGTCTATAGGGTTTATATCATGAGTGAGTGTTGGACTTTGTGAAACTTTTTCTGCTTCTATTATGATGATGTGGTTTTCATCCTTGACTCTGTTAACATGGTGCATTCATTTATTGAATTGCATATGTTGAACCATCCGTGCATCCCTGGGGTGAATCCTAGTTGGTCATGGAGTATAACCTTGATGATTTGCTGCATTCTCTTTGCCAGTATCTTATTGAGGATTTTGCCATTTGTGTTCAGTAGAGAGACTGGCCTGTAGTTTTGCTTTTAGGTTGGATCCTTCTCTGAATTTGGTAATAGGGTAATGCTTGCTTCGAGGAATAAATTTGGGAGCATTGCTTCCCTTTCAATTTCATTAAGGAGTTTGAGAAATAGCAGTTTTAGGTCTTATCTAAATTTCTTATAGAATTCAGCAGTGAAGCCATTGGGGCCTGGGCTTTTCTTTGTTGCTGGGTTTTTAATTGCATCTTCAATTTTATTGAAAGACACTAGATTGTTTAGAATTTCTGTATCTTCTTGATTCAGCTTTAGTAATTCATATGTATCTAGGAATCTGTCTATTTTTTTCAGTGTTTCATTTTAGTAGAATACAGGTTCTTGAAGTTGGTGGTTGATGATCTTCTGGAATTCTGCAGGATCTGTTGTGATTTCACCCTTTTCGTTCCTCAATGCATGAATTTGAGTCTTTCCTTTTTTGATAAGGTTGGCTAAGAGTTTGTCAGTTTTATTTAATCTTTCAAAGAGACAACTCTTTGATTCATTGACTCTTTGTATGTTTTTGTTAGTCTCCATTGCATTAATTTCTGCTCTGATCTTTATAATTTCCTCCCCCATATGAGCTTTGGGCTTGACTTGCTCTTCTTTTTCTAGAAGTTGAGCTTCAACATTAGGTTGTTTATTTGAGCTTGCTGTGTTTTTCTGATAGGAGAATTCACTGCTATAAATTTCCCTCATAGGACTGCTTTCATTACATTTTCATTACATTCCTTAAGTTCCAGTATGTTGTGTTGGCATTATTATTTAATGGTAGAAATGTCTAATTTCTTCTTTAATTTTGTCTATGACCCATTGGTTGTTTGGGAAGATGATATTTAATTTCCATGTATTTGTGACGTTCTTGTGGTTTCTTTTGACATTTATTTCCAGTTTCACACCACAGTGATCGTGACAATATGCATGGGATCGTTTCAGTTCTTTGCATTTACTCAAGCATGTTCTCTGAGCCAGTGTGTGTTCTACTTTGGAGAATGTCCCGTGTATAACTAAGAAGATTCTGATGTTGTGGGGTGGAACACCATAGCTGTCTACTAAGTCCATTTGTTCAAAAATTTGGTTCAGTTCTGATATTTCTTGGCTGGTTTTTTTGCTCTAGTTGATCCATTTGTGACAGTGGAGTATTGAGTTTCCCTGGTGTATAAGTGCTTATTTGATTTTTCATGTCTGTTAATATTTGTTTTATACAGTTGAGTGGGCTGGTATTTGGTGCATATATATTTATGATTATTCTCTCTTCCTCTTGGATTGTTCCCTTTATGAGGATGAAATGACCTTCTTTGTCCCTCTTACTCAGTTTTGTCTTGAAATCCACTTTGTCTGCAAATAGAATAGCTACCCCTGCTTTTTTCTGAGTTTCCATTACATTAAGTATTGTTTTCCATCCTTTGACTTTTAGCCTATGAATTTTTTTGAATTAAATGTTTCTTGTATGCCACATATTGTTAGATCTTGATTCTTGATCCATTCTGCCAGTCTGATTCTTTTGATTGGCGAATTGAGACCATTAACATTGATGGTTATAACTGATATGTATTAACTTATCCTTGTCATGTTATTTTCTTCCCTCTCTGTTTGATTACTTGCCTTGCCTGGTGGATTCATTTTATTGGGGTTCATGGAGTTGTAGTCCTTGTTCTTTCTTTCTCAAATGTCCTTCAGAACATTTTGGGCTGCTGGGTTAGAGGTTATAAATTTCTTCAGGTGTTCTTGGTCACAGAAGTCTCATCTCTGTAGTTATCTGAGAAATTACTTTGGATTTGATTTGTCTAGAGCCTCATTCATCTGCTTCATTACTTCCACTGTTACCACTTCAAAGAGTCCAAGTTGGGGAATTTCAGATTGTTCCACTTCATTGCCCTCTGGGTTTGCCTTTGGTGAGCTGGATGTCTGTGGTTGCACCTTGCTGAAGTATCTTCTCATTTTCAATTTTTTTTAGTTAATTTCTGAGTTGATACTTATGAATTGCCTGTGGCAAGTAGCTTTATTGCTAATATTCAGAACCCTTAGGAAATGACTGCTTCTCTGAGGTGTCTTCCAGGTGTAGCTGTCTTTTGGAATTTGAGTCTATTGTAAGATCCTACCTCTTCAGTTTATTAGGGATGAGAAGTTGCTGTCTATTTGGCCCAGCCCCTGGTTCTCTGACACTGGCCTGTACTATGGTTTATACCCCTTAGGCAATCTCAGTCTTTGTATACCAGAAAGAGCAACTAATTAGAAAAATTATGTCACCTTGGCTAAAGTAGTACAGTTAGCAATAACGGTAGCATCAAACACAGCCTAGAAAAATGACAAACTGTGGTAACTATTAATTTTCGTCTTTTAACTATATAAACTATATTTATGGTTACATAACAAAATATAAAACAAACCAGAAAATTGTACACCATAAATATGCCCTCAATATGGGAAATTTAACCTTAAGGGGGAATATTTTAAAGGGGCTGGGAGGAGAAAATAGAGAAATAGAAGAAGAGAAAGAGATTAGAACCAAGACTGGAGGACAAAGTAAGATCATGCAAACTTTGGGAAACTGGTGAAGAAGACAGGAGGGAAAGAACAAGGAAACAAGAACAGATCAACAACAAAGAACTAGAAACAGTATGCATACTAATACAAAAACAGGAACAAACAATCAAGAAAAAAAGGAAAAACAAAAAAAAAAAGGAGAAAAGAAAATGTCTACTTCAAGGTTTGTCTCCGACATTACTGGTCAACAGAACAGGCAGACAGAGCCCCAAGATCCACGCTGATTAACCCCAGCAAGCCAACCGGAGATGTACAGCAGGGCAGTGGATAATCCCAGGAAGCCTGCACCTTCAGTTCCACTGCAGTTCGGGCTGGTTTCTGGCTGTGAGGCTGGAACCTGATTTGTTCAGCCTACAGCACTCTGTGTGCCTCCTGCTGGCTTGGCGTTGGCCCCTTGACCTCCTATCAAGTTGAACTTGCTTCAGACTCACATTGACACTGGGAACTGCTAGATGGAGCCACCTCCAGCTGCTCTTGAGTTCTAAGCTCAGTTGGCCCCTCTCCAAACTGGCTATGGGCAAATCACCCTCTTCTGAGTGGCAGCTGAACCCAAATAACTCACCAGCCACTGCAGTCTGTTCCATCCACTGGTGTGTTCCTGTGGTACATTTCTCTGTGGGCCCCTGGGGTTGCCAGTGGTCACTGTGCATCTGCAGGTTGGAGCTGCCCTCCTGTGCTGTGAGTCCCGGCTCAGGGAGAAAAGCACTGTCTCCCACCTCCTCCTTTTTATGTGTTGTGTTCTCTTTGTTCTCCCTGGTAGGCCTCATTTCTTGCTTCCAATTCTTTCTGGGTCCCACAGACCTACTTCCCTCCTTCTCTTCCTCACGTTGCTATATTCCAGCATTGCTATATTCCCCCCAGAGAGCCTGTTCTCTGCTGTTCACCGCTGTGCCATCTTCCTGGATGTTGTCTCACCAGCTTGGTCAGAGGCTGAAGAATTCCACAGTGGCAGTTTGCGTGCTGGAGAACCAGAAACAAATAGCTGCGCAGACCACGAAGCTGGAGGCCTCAAAATAAGAGGCACCAATGACGCAGCCCAAATTCAAGGCTTGTGGCTCCCGCAGAGCCACTGGTGCAGTGAATAGTCAAAGGCTGAAGACTCTAGGATTCTGAGTTCATAGCTACTGGCAGCTTGTCTTCAAGAAGCAGCCAGCCAGGCTTGGTAGTGCACACCTGTAATCCCAGCACTTGGGAGGCTGAGGCAAGAGGATTGCCCTGCGCTTGAAGCCAGCTGGGGCTGCATAGCGAGTTCCAGGGCAGCCTGCACGCATAGTGAGACCCTGTCTCAAAAAACAAAACAAAACAAAACAAGAAGCGGCCTCTTGATGAATTAAAAGCAAGGTTTTTCTTTCTTTTCTTTTTGGTGAATATTTTTAATATATGATTATTTCTTAAATAAGGGCAATGCATTGAAAACGTGGCATTCTTCAGCAATTCTTGTTAGAAGTTTTTTGTTTTAAAATTTCTTTGGCACTCATGGAGTATTGTAAAGTGATAGGTGCCATTTCCTTGAAGAATTTGTCTTACTTGCTATTTATCAAACCAAAATGATCTTGTAAACAAACCTTCTTGGCCTGAAAAAGAACACATCTGAAAAATCAATAACTAATAATCATACTTCGTGGTAAAATATTGGAAACTTTCTTGCCGAAATCAGAAATAAGGCACTCACAGTAGCCACTTGCATACCACATTGTATACCTCTCTCTGTGCTAAGGCAGGAAAAAGCAGTAGTACTCGACCTGGGTGGTCAGGCTGTTCAGTGGAGCATCCAGGAGTGAGTGAGACCACCTTTGCCTCACTGGTTGTCCCCTTTCCTCAAAGTCCTGTGGTGGAAGTTTCCCCAAGGAAGCACAGGAGGCTTTTATAGAGTTCAGGCTTTAGATAGCAGATAGTGGAAAGTGTGGAGATGCAGTCCAATGCAGTCACACTTAGGTCTTAGATAGAATTCTAGCCAGGGCTCAGGGCTTGATGGGAGCAGTGGGAGGCTGGCTCCAGGGAGTCGAGCATAGAGCTGTTGTTATGGTCCCAGAAGAGATGATGCTTAGCAGTGTTGACAGGGCAGAGACCGGGGAACAAAACGGGCCAGGGCCATTCAGATGGCACCCAGGACACTTAGGGGACAGGCAAGCTCGAGGTGGGCGAATGGTGTTGCAGAGGAAAACAGAAGATGCTGGGCTTTGAGAATTCTGTGTGTGTGTGTGTTTCTGGTAGTACTAGAAAGTGAAGTCCAGGCTTTGACACTGAGCTGTGTACCCTTTTTATTTTGAAACAGGGTAGCGCTGAGTCACCCAGACTGGCCCTAAACTTTTGATCCTTCTGCTTCAGCCTCTAGGCAGACAGAATTACAATTATGAGCCACCACACCCAACTGAGTTGTGCATTTATTTATTTATTTATTTATTGTCTTTTTGAGACAGGGTTTTGCTGTGTGGTTCAGGCTGGCCTTGGGCTCACCTCGTACCCCAGGCTGGTCTCAAACTTGCAACGATTCTCCTGCTTCAGCCTCCCGAGTGCTGGGATTACAGGGAGTGCGCCACTACACCCAGCTCCTCATTATTTTTATTTCTCTTTATCCCTCATTCTTTCTCTTGATTTATCTCCTTCCCCCACCTCCTCTTGACCTCATTAAGTAACCATGCCATAGAACTGATTTTTTTCTTTTGAGTAAGGCTAATGATTCAGTGTTGGTGCACTTCACTTCAATCATCATAACAATTATGTGACGTGGTTGCATGGTGATTATAGGTACTGGTGACTCAAGGCACCCAGCGTATTTTGTTGTGTGCTGCTGCAACAGCATAGGTGGGACTGGGTGATTTATGATGAGCAGAGACTGACTGGGCACGTGCGGGGGCACGCGCCTACAGTTCTCGCTGCTCCAGTGGCCAAGTAAAGTTGCAAGGTCAGGGGCAGCCTGGCACACTGGCGACATAGAGAGGCCCTCTCTCTAAAGAGAGAGCTAAGTGCAAGTCTGTCTGATTTCAGGAAGACAGGAAATGTGGAGCCCGGTTCGTGGCTTTGCTTCCCACCTTGGTGTATCAGACGCTTGGGTCGCCTAACAAGTAGGGTGGGCATGGTGTGACGGACTCCAGGAGTTTGTGTTCTTACACTGTGGAGGCCAGAAGCCCAAGATGAATGTACTGGCCAGCGTCAGTTCTTTGTGAGCCTGGAGAGAGAGGGAGCAAGCTCTCTCTTGCTCCTTCCTCCTCTTGTGTCCTCCTTCTCCTCTCTGCCTCCTCTTCCTCCTCCAGTTTGGTAGATCCCTGTTCCTTGCTTGCTTGCTTGCTGGATGATTTGGCTCTACTGGGGACTGAACCTCAGGCCTCATGCGCGCTAGAAAAGTAGCTCCACCACTGAGCTGCATCCTAGCCCTCATCTGTTGGTCTGTTTATTTTTCAGAGAGGAGTTCCCTAAATTGCCCAAGCTAGCTTTGCACTTGTCATCCTTCTACGTGGCCAGGTGCCCCACCTCACCTGGCTGTCGTTTACTCTTAATTACCTCCGAAAAGCTCTGTTGGCAAATACAGTCGCGTTGGAGGTTAGGGCTTCAGTATGCGAGGGGCAGGATTCCGTTGGAGGTTAGGGCTTCAGCATGCGAGGGGCAGGATTCCGTTGGAGGTTAGGGCTTCAGCATGCGAGGGGCAGGATTCAGTCCGTAACACTTGGTGACCCCGCTGCAGAGTAAGGGATCATCTAGTGACTGTTAAAATCACTCCGCTGTTCAGTTGCCGCACCTTTGGAGATTTTACAGACATCGCCTCTCCCTGGTGTCTGTCACATTCCTTGATTGTCATGAAGCCCTCCCCCGCCCCCATGGTCAGCAGCAGCCTGGTCTGGCCTGGTGTCCATTTCCTCTGACCCTAACCTGACTATTCCATGTGGCAGCCTGTCTTTCCCCACCGCTTGTAGGCTGGCTACATGGACTTGATGTGGTAGCTGTGTCACGTTTTATCCAGTCCGATAGTGTCCGCTTTTAGCTGGGACGCTTAGGCCACCCCAGCTTAAGGTAGCTGTTGGTGTTGATGAATGGGCTGGAATCTACTATCTTATTTTCTTTTTGTCTTCTCTGTCATCGTTCTTTTCTTTTTTTTTTCTTGTTTTGGATTGAGTCTTTCTGAAATTCCATTTTGTCTCTTCTGTTAGCTTGTTAGTGAAATCTAGGTTTACTTTGCTTTTTTCCGCTCTTCCTGTTAGTAGAAGATGCCTTGTACATTTCTGACTTGTCATCCTCACCTGCTTCCTGGCAGTGTTACACTGCTTTGAATACAGTGTATGAATCTTCTATTTCACTGTCTCCTGGTCTTTTCTGTTGCTGTTACGCACTTTCCATCTACACTGCTACAAATTCTCCAATACATTGTGGTTATTTTTCTCCAAAAAATCAATTATACATAAAACCAACTTAAAACTGAGGATATTTATATGTACCTACGTGTTGTATAGTTTCTGTGGTTTTTTATGTAGACTCAGATTCCCAAAAGGACTTTTTTTTTTTTTTTTTAGACATTTTTGGCCCTATAGGTTTTCTGGTGGTAAATTTTGTTGTGTGTGTGCGTGTGTTTTCACTTTTCTGCGTCTAAAAAAGCATTCTGCTTTGGTTTTGAAAAGAATTCTTAGTTGAAGCACAGTGTGGTGGCACACAACTGTAATCCCAATACTCGAGAGGCTCAGGCAGAAGGATCCCATGAGTTTGACGCCAGCCTGAGCCACTTAGTGAGTTCAAGGCCAGCCTGCAGTATATATAGTGAGACCTTGTCACAAAAAAAGGACAAATTCTTGATTGAAAGGGTTTCGTTCTGTTTTGGTGTTTGTCTTAGAGCCCCTGAGCATTCTTTCTGGTGTGCTGCTTCTCTCTTCCTGGCCGTAACCCTCCCTTCCTGTTCCTTGTCCCTGTTCCAGGGCCTCTGCCCAGGGCCCAGCTTGGAAACTTGCTCCAGGCAGCTGTGGGGCTCCCTTGTTTATTACCTCTCAGAGGCCATGGGCCTCAGCTGTCTTCTGACCAGTGTCAGAAAACAGGTTTTTGGGGGGAGGGATTTTTGTCTATTTTTGTGGTTCAGATTGTGAGGTAAATCACATCCTGTCGCTCCATCCTACCTGGAAAAGAGCCCAGTGACTACCAGAGCCAAGCCACGGTATTAGCTACCCACTGCTCTGTGCAGAAATTCAGGAAGGGGCCACTGCAGAAACCAGGGGCTCCCCTCCAGGCGGTGCGCTGGTGGAGCGCAAAGCCGTGCGGCGCCCCGCCCGGATGGGGGGAACAGGTGCCGTGCTTGCACTTCCCCAAGTGGACGCAGTGGCCCTCACTGCCTCTCCCCGTCAGACCGGTTCTCCACAGTCTGCGTACTGCAGCTGCAGAACAGTGTTTAAAGGTTACTTTTGTTTTCAAAACAATTCTTTATATGAATTTTAGTTTTAAATTCTTTTGGCCATCAACTATGTTACATATATAATCTCGTTTCATTTCCTAAGTTGAGAGGATTTTATGCTTTATGACATTCCTTGACTCAAATACATTATAAAGGAAATAAACCTTGAAATCAATAATTTGTTAATTTATATCCTGGGATATTTGTATGAAAACTTCACTGAGAATGTCTTCAGACTGTACAGAATAGAGCATTAGGAGTTTTTAAATACTGACTATACCAGGTTTGCTGTTTGAAGGTTAAGTATTAACTGAAGGTGACTGACAATTCCTGCTGTAGCACAACGTGTGCTAAAAATCAAAAGGTTCAGGGTTTGTTCTCAGAAATCTCAGAGGTGTGCATTATTTCGCAGGCCAGGATGTGGCTCGGCGGTCAGCTGCTGGCCTCCCCTTCCTGGGGCCAGGGTTCGAGCTCCAGCAGGGGCAGGGAGTGAGAAGTTACCCCAGTTTTCCAAACCTGTTTCAGTGTTCGAATTTACATGTGTGATCATAAAGCCTAACTTTCTCTCCCACCTAAGCTAGTGTTTCCAAATCATAATTCTCGAGAAAAATGTCACATTCTAATATTTCAGGTTTAAAATTAGTTAGAATTTTGGTGTCTTATTTAACCCTTAATAAAATTAATCTTTAAAATATCATTTATCCAATATCAACAGAAGAAATTATTATAAATGATATGTTTATCAAACAATAGGTACCAGAGAAATAAGAATAGAACCACTTGCTTAAGTTATAGTCAATATTTTATGCTCAATAAATTGAGATACTGAAACTTGAACACTTATTCTGAACCAAAACCCAGATGGAATTGGACTTTTCTGGTTTGAAGTGTTTTTAATCAGTGGATATATAGCTAGCTTCCTATAATAAAGGGTAAGTTATTTAAGAAATATTTTTTCTCATGATGCATATCTGGGTATAATTTTAGTTTTTGTAATTACTTGGATTATATAATTTCGTAAAGATTCTTGGCCTGTTATGTATGCCAGTGTAATGACTGATACATTCTGTCAACTTGAGAAGTTTAGAAGTTTAAGTGACTCAGCAGGGACCAGGGTCCTTACCTTGTAAACATCCTCATCCTGTGCAAGAGGAGGGCAAGGAGATGACACGAGTGCTGCACCTGCCCTAGGGAACGGTTAGCCTTCTTACAATATAGGGAGGAGAAGAGACTTACTTTCCCCATTTTTTTGCTCTTGCTGTTGCTGTCTTCTGCCACCTCGAAGTGATGCCCCTCAGCCATGCCACCCTGCTTTGGAGCCAGCAGATGATGGACTGAAACCTTCACACTGTGAGCTAAATAAACCTTTCCTTCCTTCATTTTGGGTGTTGGGTATTTTGTCCCAGCAACCAGAGAAAAGTAACCAGAACAACCAGCAAGGCCGTTCTGGGTACAAAGTTGCATTAGTCAACAGGACTCATCAAATCCCTTCTCTTCTGGTATTTACAGAAGACAGACAGGTAATAAGCATTTATAGTTTGTAAAAAGGGCTTAACTCGCTCACAGAACGGCTTAAATTCTGCCACAAACAGCGAAGAGTCCATGATGTCCAGAGGACTCTGTAACAAAGTGCAAACAGCACCCTTGGAAAGCCAGCAGTCATTGTACAGCTTTGCCATACACTGGACTTACTGCATATTTAGTGACATTTACTGACCTCAAAAGTAAATATTGTGCTAATGGCGGAGTGTCTTAGTTACTTTTCGCACTGCTGAGACAAAATACCTGACGCCCAAAATTAGGGAAGGAAAGGTTTATTCTTACAGTTTCTCGGGAGTTTCAGTCCATACTTAGCGGGCTCCAAGTCAGCATGGCGTGGCAGGGCTGCCCTTCATGGCAGCTGCAAGCCACAAGGTGCACTGGCGAGAGAGCGAGAGCGCGTGTGCGCAAGAGAGGGCGGAAGCGAGCAAGAGGAAGACCCGCCTCCCTTACACTGTATCTCAGCTCCACCCCTGGGCAGGGTGTAGCACTCACATCATCAATCCCGGCGCTAGACAACAAACTGATCACAAGCGTCAAACTTAGCCCCATCAAAAGTACATGAGGACTTGGGGGTGCATAGCATACTCAATACAGGGAGCAAAGGGCTGCCCATTGAATTTCAAAAGAAAACATTTTGAGCCATGCAATGTCTTGGGTTAGCAAGAAATTGCTTTAGAACATTTCAGTCCTTTGCCCAACCCACAAGGAAATACTCTAACTTTACATTAATAGTTTTTCTCTGTTTTGGGGTTCAAGATGTTTTTTGCTTAAGAATTATATTGTCACATGGAAAAAAGCAAAATTCATTCTAGAAATAACATGTATGGCAAAGTAGGCAGGTTTTGTCTTAATACTTGAGTTTTTTCAGCTTTGTATCATACAGGAAGTTAAAAAGTACTGTAAATTGAGTACAGATTCACCATCCCTTATCCACAAATGCTTGTAACCAAAAGTGTATCAGATTTAGGAATTTTTTGGATTTGGAATATTTGAAGATATCTAATGAGGTATTTTAGGTGTGGGGCCCAGGTCTAAAGGCAGATTTATTTACATATCATATACACTTTCTAGTGAAGGTATTTGGTTTGGTTTGGTTTTTTGTTTCAGGGTCTCCCTATGTAGTTCAGGCTGACCTTGAACCAACTATACCCCAGGCTGGCCTGAGCTCCTGTGTCAGCCTCCCAAGTGCTGGGATTTTGGGTGTGAGCCACCATGCCCAGCTTGAAGGTACTGTTATGCAGAGTTTTTAGAGTGCTTGCCTTTTGATTGTACCTTGTCACATGGGATCAAGTGTGGATTGTTCACTTGTATCAGGTCAACGCTGAGGAGGTTTGGAATTTCGGATTAGGGATGCTCAGGGGTAAAGTCTGCAAATATTTCCTAATCCTGCAGACTTTGAAATCTAGAACACATCCAGTATTTCAGCTACGAAGTACTCAACCTGTACTGCTGATAATAAAATATCTAAAATTAGCAGGTGGCTATTTTACGTTGACTTCGTTCACACTAATTCGTCTCAGATGTTTGTGTATGTGCGTACACGTACACACATATATAAGCCTGTGTATACACTTGCATATTGCAAATAAAGCACTAGTTCTGGGCCTGATTGTCATAATGTCTACAGAGAAACAATATTAGAAAGCTTTGGGAATCATTTTTGAGGGTAATTAAAATCCCTTATTCCCTCCAGCTAGTGGACATGCCTTTCCCTCCTGTCTGTTGACAACCATTCGAAATACATAATTGGAGACTTGGTCAGTACTTCTCCCTTAGCTTCTCTGAGACTTGATTTGATGAAGTCTGGGGCCTGGCCTTCAAAATTACTTTAGGCTTCAGTACTTTGGTGACAATACTGTCAGACGACAAATCAGCTGTAAGGGGCATTGATGAGAAATAAATTCTCTTAAGACACTGATGGCTGAGGCCCAAGCAGCCATGTACTATGATTTCCGTGTGTGTGTGTGTGTGTGTGTGTGTGTGTGTGTGCAACTCTTTGTTATCAGTATAAATAAGTTAAATTTTGTTTTTAAAAGAGTCACAGTAAAATCAAAGTTAAAGTGTATATTTTGTACCCTCTGTGGTCAAGCACTGTCCTAGGCACTGGTAATGGAGTGATAAATATATTCTGGGTCCTGTGTCCAGAGTGTGGGGTCCAGATCATGACAGAAGCCATTATTCTCACATAATAATTGCAGCCAGGACTCTTGGAGCTTGTGAAAGGATTTCCCTCCACATCTGCCCCACTTGACTTGAAACTTGTCTGCAGGGTGTCACTTTATGATCGTGCCCTCTAAGTGGCCGTTCTGCCACTGAACTTCACTCTCACCCCACAGCGCACGCTCACTAAGCTATCTACCTCCTTGTTTTCCCTTCCTCTTGGGTATTTTCTAACTCATTCACAATCCTTCTTTGAAGTTTCAAAAATGTCAGGTTTAACGTGGGCATGGTGGCACACAGCTATAATCTCAGCACTTTGGGAGGCTGAGGCAGGAAGTTTTTAAGTTCAGTCCCCCACCTGGACAGCTTAAAGAGACCCTGTTTTTAATTAAAAAAAATAATAATAATGTTAGAATTTGGGTGGCCATGGCAGATAGAAGTCCATAGCAGGCAGCAGACAGTGATAAAAGACAAGTAAGGTTTTTGGTAAACACCCTATGTCTCAGACACAAAAATAGGATTCAAATGGGCTACCTCAGTGGAGAAACAGAGCATTGTGGCAGGGAAGAATAGTTAACTGAAGTCTCTGAAGAATTTAAAGAAAAGCCAGAATTGGGAATTGGACACCAACATGTTTTACAGTAAAGACTGTGATAAAGTTCAGGGGCTGATAACTGGTACAGAGACCCAGGGACGAGCAGTGACCGAGATATGTATACATATGTACTAAATCCTGAAAACAAATGTAATTATTATGCATCACAAATACATACTAATAAAAACTTACCAATAAAAAGTGCACCAAGAATGACTTGGGGAGGAACTGGGATCATAGCTCAGCAGGACAGCGCCTGCCTGGCAAGCACAAGGTTGTGTGTTTGATTCCTGGTACCAAAAAAATAAATAAAGAATGACTTTAGTGCTAAGCTCTCGAACACCTCAGGCGCTGAGATCTCTGTCCATGGTTCTTCTCTGAGCTGGAGTTGGACTCATGAGTGGGCGGAGTTTGGGTGGGCACATTGGATAAGACTAGCAAATACGTCCTCACATTCCTGACATTTTATATTTGTAACTAATAGGGCTTTCTTTTATCCCTGTGTTGCTGCGAGTTTCTGAGCAAAGAATGTTATCTCTCTAAAATTTAATTTTCTCAGCTGTGAGTTAATAACATGCTCCTGATGATTCCTTTAAGCTCTTTAATTCCTGAATTTTGCATGAAATCCAACACTTGGTCTCTCTTGTTTTTTAGTACTAGGGATTTGAACCCAGGGCCTCAGGCCAGAGATTTACCACTAAGCTATATCCCCAGCCCTTTTTATTTTTTGGTACAGGTTCTAAGTTGCCCAGGTTGGCCTCTAACTTGCAGTCTTCCTATCTCTTCCTCCTGAGTTGCTGAGATTTTAGGCATGTACCACCATGCCCAGCTTTAACTTGCTCTGGCCTTTTGCCCAGAGAAATTGCTTACCGAGCTTGGTTTTAATTAACTATAAGTGCTTTGAATGCAAAAAACTTTGAAGCACTTCATATGCAGATGAAATTGTACAGTTTAAAACTAAGCATTATAAGGATATTCTAAATGGGATATTGTTCTTTCCAGAACTACATAATCTAGGCTTTTTCCATAGTATCTAAATTGAGAGAAATTTTTAAAAAGAAAAGAATAACTTCTAAATTACTTTAATACTAGGAATCTTTGAAAATGCATGTGTCCAGTGAGCTTTCTAGAGTATGTGAGGGTTGGGGATATAGCTCAGCAGCGCAGGCACCTGCCTGTCAAGCACAAGGTCGTGAGTTCAGTCCCCGGTACCATAAAAAAGAAAGAGCATGTGTCCTAAGTTGGGAGGTGGTCTTGGGGTCATTTTGTCTGAAACAAGAACTGTGTGCTTCTGCTCTCCAGTGTTGTTAAGAACTGTTACTAGGGGCCAGGGGATATAGCTCAGTGGCATGGCATCCACCTGGCAAGCACGAGGTCTTGGGTTTAATTTCTGGTTCCAGAGGAAAAAAACCTGTAACTGGAATGTGGGCTTCCAGGGAGTCCTGTACTTACTGATGGTGTGGCCTTGGGCCACCGATTTTACAAACGTCGTCTTTCATCTGTGAAATGAGGGAAGACCTGTGCCTGGTGCACAGTTTTCATGGTGCTCCTCGGGTGCAGGCGGTTCCGGAAGCGCTGCTGAGAGCACAGCCGTTGGAACCACCATCTGGAGGGTGCCCTTGTCATTCTCCCTGCTTATCCCTGCGTACCTGAGCAGGTGTGCTGAGGCCCAGTGTCGCCAAGCTGTGTGGGCCAGCACTGGCGGGACGCAGAGCCAGACCTGTCCTCGGGCTCAGCCCAAGTGCCCAGTGTCCCCTCGTGAGGATGATCACGGGAGCACCACACAGAGCGTGGCGTGGCGGAGGAGTGGCGGGCGCATCTTTGTGTGAGGGCTTGGACTGTGTGACAGTAAAATGTATAGGCAGTTTTAAAATGCTGTCTATTATATAAAAACAAGATTTTAAAATTTCAGATTGCACCTGATAATACTGCAGTGTTTTGGCTATAATTTTGAATTTTGATGGTTAGTGTGTCATATTTAGAAAGTGGAAATATTTGGTTGAATTTAAGCAAATCACACTCAAGTCCAAAGGGTTGCCTTTTAATTTTTTACTTTTTCATGGTACTGCATCCTGACACTGAGCTGTATCCCTTTCTGATTTTTTTTTTTTTAATTTTGAGTTAGGTCCTCCTGAGACTTCGTTTGCCCAAGCTGGGCCTGAATTTGCAGTCCTCCTGCCTCAGCTCCCTGAGTGCAAAGTTACAAGTCTCTGCTACCACATATACCTCAGAAAGTTTCTTTTAAAAGTAATTTCATGATAAGTATGTTTACATATCACTTGTGTTTTATAACTATGTTGAGGATTTTAGGAAATCACATTTAAATTTTGTCGCGGGTTAACATAAAAAATAAAGAATACTCGTAGCATTTGAAGATACTGTTGTGTAAACGACAGTATTTGTTTGTGATTCATGGTAAACTAATAGTGCACATACATAATCGTTCTTACATTTATAGCCGCAGCTACTGGTTTTTACTCTTGTCTCCACAGTTAACTCTGCCTGTTGTTCTTTATTTTAAAACATAGTATTTAAAACAAGTTGTACCAGAAATCAAGAAATCTAAGTTCTATTTTCAGTGTACAACTTTGAGCAAAAAGTTGATGTACTTTGGTCATTTGAGAGATGCAAATTAAAACAGCACTGAGATTCAATCTCACACCAGAAAGAATGGCTGTCATCAAGAAATCAATCAATAACAAATGCTGGAGGGGCTGCAGGGGAAAAGGAACACTTCTCCACTGTTGGTGGGAGTGTAGACTGTTGAAACCACTGTGAAAATCAGTGTGGAGATTCCTCGAAAAACTAGGATTAGAGGTTCCATTTGACCCAGCTACTCCCCTTCTGGGTATTTTTCCAGAAGAATTAAAAACATCTTACTACAGTGCTATGTGTGCACCCATGTTTATAGCAGCACAATTTGTAACAGCTAAATCCTGGAAACAACCCAGATACCCATCAGCTGAGGAATAGATAAAAAAGATGTGGTGTTTTTATACAGTGGCGTATTACTGAGCTATGGAGAAGGATGAACTCGAGGCTTTTATAGGTAAATAGATGCAACTTGAGGCCATCCTCATAAATGAAACAAATCAAACTCACATGTGTAAACATTGAATTGTCTCCCTAGTATAAGAAACTGAAAGAGGGCCGGGAGTTTAGCTTAGTGGCAAAAGCGCCTACCTGGCAAGCACAAGGTCATGAGTTCAATCCCTGATACCAAAAGAAAATAAAAAAATCTGAAAGAGTGAATAAGATTCAAAAGGTACAGTAGATATTGTGAAAGGGTAAGAAACTGCTCAAAAGGAAAGAGAAACTGGGGTGGGGAAAAGAAAAGAAGGGGAAAGACAAAAAATATGTATAGACACACAAGATAACTTGCATAGTTGTACTACTAATTTCTATTGAAAGGAGCAGTGCTTATATTGTTTGAATGTTGTATGCCTATATCTGGTAATTTGAGCAACTATTTTGAAGATACTAACATGAAATATAATAACCATTGTTAATTTCCTATCTTGTTTTGAAATTCTGTATTGTTTTTTAAATTCTCTGTAAAAAATAAAAAATTGAAAAAAGTGGATGTATTTGTACCTTATTTTCCTCATCTGGAAGCAAAGTAGATTCCTTCATAATTCTCACTTAAATACACGTCTCTGAGATTGGGACATTCAGTGAGAAATCAGAGCTATCTCAGTGGTTGTGAACTCGGCCTGTCAGAGGCACATCCACGAGGCGTTACGCATATTACTACAAGTGGGGGGGTGCGATCTGGAGCTGACCACAAAGTTGAAACTGCCCTGCCTGCACAGATACTGGGTTGCAGCCATCTGTCCTTCCTTGTTCATGGTCACAGGAGTGAGCAATGACCCGGTGTGGACATTGGCTACAGTTAGCAATACAGCCCGTCCACGGAACAGAGTGAAATGTCACCTCGCGGCGGTGAATTCGTGCCCTCAGACTTGTGTGTCGTCACCTGCCATGGAGCTCTTCGGAAGAGTGCAGAGTCAGCAAGAGATGGGCATGGAAGGTTCGGAAGACAAGGGAGTCAGGGCGGCTCTTCAGACAGCTGCCGCTTGGTAGAAAGGAGGGAAGAGGCGTCGGAGCTGCACGCTGCTGGGACGGGGACCGTGGGGAGTGTCCCAAGGTGAGCCAGTAAGCAGGGCGTCTTGTGCAGGGTCCCTCGCTGTGGAGCTCGAGGCTGCCTTCGTGGCAGCGTTTGCTGTTGCACAGCTCTAGTAGCTGGCTCTCCGTGGCTCTGGCACTGACGTGAGGCTTCAGAGCGAGGCAGTGAGCCAGTAAACAAGAGCGCAGGCACGGACTGAGAGCGTGGGGTAGAGTGGACTTCGGGGAAGATGACGCCGCCACAGGTGCAGGGCAGCTAAGGGTGGGGGACGCGCGCGCAAGGGGTCCCAAGAGCCAGACTCGATGACTGCTCTGAGGGGACACGAGCTTCTGCTCTGCCACTCAGTTTGCATTCTGTCCAGGCAAAGCAAACTTAGCAGCCGGTGAGCCATAGATGACCAGCGGCAACAAACCTATGCCTGTGTGTTACTGTTAAGTCAAAAGATGTTAACACAGGAGTTGGTTTTGCTAAACTAAACCCTAGGCCTTCAGGATTCACTGCAGCCTTGGTGCTTTGCCAAAAGGAAGTAGGTGTTGGGTTGCAGTTTGGGTGCTCGCCTCTAAAAGGTTTGCCATCGCTAGATGAGGTGGTTACACTTGGGGAGTAAATTCTTCGTCGCTGGGAAGGGCAAGGATGGGCAGATAATCACTCCCAGCCGCGCAGCTGGGAGACCCAGTGGGTGGTCGAACCAGGCTCCTTTTAACCTTGGCAGTCTGTGAGGCTCTGCTCTTTGGAAGCAGCACAGGAAGACCACAGGTGACCGCAGCCTCACCCTGCTGCGTGAGAGCCCCTCACAGCGAGCTCCTCCAAGCCCTACCACGTCCACATTGCTGGTGACTTTGGAGCCCAGCACAGTTCAGGGGTCCTTGAGAGTGCTGTGTATAGGGGGTAGGAGAAGGGTGGCCACCCCACCCTGACGCACCAGCCTGCTGCCCACCTATTGTAATCCCAAATAATGAGCACGCTAACCCAAGTATTGAAATCCTTTGTCTAGTCTTCTTTATAATTTAAGAAGTTATATTTATAAATCTACTGAGACGTTATTGGAATCCCGATAAGTTAATTTTAATCTACCACCTCTAGTGTAACCCACGGCAAGAGTAAAGATTTTGAGACATATTTTAAGTTAAGGGCAGCCAAGGGGTTTTAAGTCTAATCCTCGTGAGGACATGCGGACAAAGGCCTTGATCCTAGGCCTCTCCCAGAATTTATTAACTAGTGAAGCAAGGGGGTGGCTTGAGGATGAGTGACAGTGAGGATGGCGGGAACTACGTGAGTAACTTGAGCTGCTGACAAGGTAGTGAGAAAGGTATCTCAGCAAAATGCAAACAAAGATATGCAGGGGGATCAATTTGCACAACCCAATCAAGATAGCAAGTGGATTGTTTTAGGAGGCTGCTGCTTCAGTTTCTGATATGCAAACTTTATGCCCTGGGCACTCATAACCTCTTTCTGGAGGCTCATCCCCAGTCGACATTCTCAGAGCTCACTGGCTCTGCCGTCCCGCTGTGCTGTATACATTTTACGAAGGTCACTTTGGGAGGAAACAGGACACTGTCTGATGACTTTCAAGACTACATACCAGTACCTGCTTCTGATATGTAAACTTTTATGCCCTGGGCACTCATAGCCTCTTTCTTGAGGCTCATACCCAGTTGACATTCCTGGAGCTCACTGGCTCTGCCATCCTGCTGTGCCTATATATTTTACACAGATCACTATGGGAGGCAACAGGACACTGTCGGATGGCTTTAGAGATTACACATCAGTAACTCAGCTAGCCTTATTTGCAATGCTTAGAGCCAATTGAAGAGAGAAGGAAATACCATAGTCAGCTCTATATACATCAACATAAGGAAATAAGTTTTGATATAATTAAAGTTGCAGCAATTGTTCTGCATTCAAGGGGATCCGCTCAAGTTGTCTCCCACACCCACCCACTCGTCTTGCCTCCGCGGCCCAGCGAGGCAGAAGAAAGATTCAGCCCCTCACACAGTGGAAGATGGCAGGTGAAGTCCTGGGAAAACTTGGGGGATTGCTGCACAGAAACCTCAGCTAAAGGAATAGTCTTAAGTTCACAGAGGCCATTCTGCCAGAACAAAGCAAAATTCTCCTATGAACTTACCTCAGGGAAATAGGAGAACAAGTGTGGTCAACCAAGTGATTGGGGGTATTTATGAAAATGTTTGTGTCCATTGTTTTAAAAGAAAAGCAGGCCGGGGATATAACTCAATGGCACAAGTGCCTATCTGGCAAGCATGTGGTCATGAATTCCATCCCTGGTACCAAAAAAAGGAAAAGAATCAATTTTAAGTGTCCAGCAATATAGGATCAATTCAATAGATTCTAGTACACTTATATCTAAAATAATTGTCTGCTTTTGACAAGCAAAGATACCTACAGCCTTGGTGAAAACACAGTGTTAAAAAATATCACATGTCTGTGTGATCACATGTGCATACACATGTTTAAAAAGACACATACAAAGTATCATCAGTCTAGCCAGGTGTAGTGGCAGATGCCTGTAATTCCAGCACTTGGGAGGCTGAGGCAGGAGGGATATTCAAGTTCAAGACCAGCCTGGGCTACAGAGTGAGCTCAAGACCAGCCTGAACTGCATAGCAAGACCCTGTCTCAAAAAGACAAAACAAAGTATCATCAGTCCTAAAGGAAAACATGCATACTAAATTGTAAATAAATTGTGGTTATCTGGTATTAATTAAACTTGTATTAGCTAAAAATGTAAACATGTAAATGAAACCACGATCTAGTGTCATGTATTTTAATTAGAGTTATTACTTTTTGTGACACCTATTATCTCATAAAGTAGGCTATAGTTTGGTGACTTAATTCAGGCATTTATGTTGACACAGAGGTGATACCATACTGGTTCTGGCATTGAAAAATTAAAATTTAATTGGTTTGAAACACTTTTTTCCCTTTTAGATACCAACATTTAAGTTGGGTGAGAACTAGAATAATCTTGATAACATGGAAAATGTAGCTGGATGTGAGTGGAGACACCTGAGACATCTGTTAAAAAATCAGAAGAAAGTATGGCAAAAACAACAATGAAACAAACAAAGGGCTCTCGGTTACATAAACCATCAAGCAGGTTCTGAGACTGCCTCAGTCTGCAGATGTTTGTTCCACCTGCGCCGTGGGCCAGGCACCTGGTCTGCGCACTGTGCCCAGCGGGCAGTGTGCATTAAAGTGGTTCCAGGAAGAGCAGAAGTGGGTGAGCACGAAGATGTTAGAGCTGAGCGCTGTGATGGCACGGCGAGGAGAGTTCGTGTGCTTCGGAGAAGGCTGGCAGGGCAGACTCCCAGCAGATCATGTTCAGACCCAGAGTGGCAGGAGACCATGGCCAGGTCAGCAGGGTTGGAGCTGGGGTGAGAGGTTAGATTTTATCCTAAATACAGTGGGAAACTAGTGGAGGGGTACAGGGGGAGAATGGTGTCATCAGATTTACATCTGCAAACAGTCACCCGGGCTGCTGTGACAGCGAGCCCCGAGTAGGGGAGAAGTCATCAAAGCAGCACTCGTTGGCAGGCGGTGGCGCCCTCCGTCCTGCATGCCTGCGAGGGGCCGCAGCAGCCTTTGTTCCTGCCAAGCTTGTGTTTTACGTCAGATGCTTATTTCTCCTAAAATAGGTCATTGGTAGGTAAGCCTAATAGTCCATATTCGTTTAAATGTGAAACATTTTTGTACAAAAGTTAACTCTTGGACTGGGGTTGTCACTCAGCTGCACGAGCGCCTGCCTGGCAAGCACAAGGTCCTGAGTTCAATTCCTGGTACCAAAAAGAAAAGTAAACTCTTTTCACCCCAAAATCAAACTTCATTTCTAGAATAAGTTAATTCCTCAAACTATCAAGATACTGGCAAGTGCAACATGCTGAGCTTGATTTCTGGTATTTGTTTCAAAATATATCTGTTGAGTTTATCATATTTCCCAGTTACTAGTTGTATTTTTTATTTTAGTAAACTCTGCTTTCTAGTGTTTTAGAAGTTGACATTGTAAAAACCTTAGGCAACTTTTTTTTTAATCTTTTTGAGACAAGGTCTCACTATGCAGTTCAGGCTGGCCTTGAGCTCACTTTGTAGAGCTCCTCCTGCCTCAGCCGCCCGAATGCTAGGATTATAAGAATGCGCCTCCACACCAGGTGCAACTTTTCTAATGACTGCTGTGTGCTCATTTATTAATACTCAGCTATTTTTCCTGACAAATTCCTGAAAGTTGTCATCATAGAGTACTTCCACATAGGTGGCATTCTGTGTTTCATAGCACCATACTATTCCTCTATAAGGTTTATACGGTAGTTACATAGGGAATTAATTAATAGATAACTACTACCATCTCTAATTTGTGTTTCAGTATCTTTAAACATTTGACACCCTGGGTAAATTTGTAAACAGGTCATCCAAAGGATGGCAAACCCCCCTACTCATGGTTTAGTTTGTTTAGTTTGCTCTCTAAGGACATAATGATTAAATTTCAGTCAAATATTATACTGGTAAAAGTACTGTTTCATCAAGTTTAGCTTTTTATAACTTTAAGCATGATGATTTCTAGTGTATGAGTCATTCCTTGCTAGAGAGTTGGGGGCATATTACACTTTTGAAGGCATAAGAAGTCTCAGAATGCTGGTTGCCTTTCTGTCTGCCTGCCTGCCTGTTTGTCTTGTCTGTCTGCCTGTCTCTCTACTCCTCCTTCTCCTCTGGCCCCATCTCCTCTTTATATTTTCTTTGCTAATTGTACCTGGTACTTCTGCATAACTGTCAGCAACAGAACTACTCAAGTGCAGCTGGGTATACCTGTAAACCCAGCACTGTGGGAGGCTGAGACAGGAGGATCACAAGTGCAGGTTAGCAAGATTCTGTCTGAAAAAAAAAAAAAGACTGGGAATGCAGTTCAGTGTGAGGGCCGTGGTTCAGTCCAGGGCACCGTACACACCGGGCTCACTCGGGACATGGACGGTGGCAGGGGTGGTGTCTGTGCTGGGAGTGTGGCCCAGTAGTGGTATGTGCGCTTGCAACATGGTCACCCGTGCCCACAAAGGGGGTGGGCAGAGAACCATCCATGTCCAGGGTGAGGCCAGCGTGAGGGCAGTGCCCCTGGACGCTGACTCCCACTTCGCTTTGGGAAGCCTCAGGCCGTCCCAGTGAGACTCAGAGGCCACCAGCCTGCGGCAGCAGGAGGGTTCTGCATTCAGATCCAGGAGACGGAGGCTTCGCTTACAAAGTGAATTTCACATTTGTAAAGACTGCTTATGGTGTGGGAAAGTAGATTCCACACAGAGGGGCCACAGGCCGGCCCTGAGCTTGACCTGAGTCTGCCCACACCAAGCAAGCGCACCGCGGCTGTCAGGTCGCACTCGGGTCTATGCCGGGAGACCGGGAGCCGCTTCTACTTTTGTCTCCATTCTCTGAATGTCATAAATGGCTTAGTGAAGGTGTTATTTTCTCCCATTAGTCTACTTGGGCAGTCGTAAATTGCTGTAGGTTTGAGTGTCTTAGATGAAAGCGTGTTTTCCCCACGGCGGGCCCTTCGCACCCTGCTCCCGGGCTCTCGGCTCTCTGGCCTCTGTCTGTCTTTAGGTGCAGCCTTGTTCAGCGTTAGTGCATCGGCGCTTGTATTTTGCAGGGGCACCACTGCGTCCAGAACACACACAAAAACTGACTGACTTTGGATCACCTGTGACTAGCGGTGGTTGGGATTACAGAGGCATGCCAGCACACCTGGCTTCAGGCTTCGTTTTTTAAGTGTCTTCTGTAATTCTGTGAGAACATTGCAGTTCTTAGTCAAGGTTCTTGCGATTACAGTGAACCCCTCACAAAACTGAAGGGAACCCACTGGTAGGAACAGAGTTCTCTGTGGGCCTCATGGGGACCAGGAACAATGTCAGAAAACAGGTTCTCTCGCACATTCCTTTCCTTCCCATGTTCGTGTCCTGTACTTATGGCAGCCTGTGGCCACCACTCAGTCCTGGGTGGCCGTGCCTCGGACCCAGGTGCAGCAGGCAGGCCCGCAACCACTCCTGAGCGCGAGGCCCTGGGGCTGGCTCAGCATGGGTCTGGTGCTGGGGACCCTGGCTCTGTCGGGGTCACTGAGCAGGACCACACTGTTGGAGGGAAACCGGAGCAGCCAGAGCCCACAACCGGCCGCTGTGTGGGTCCACAGTCAAACTTGCTCCTTGCCAGGACAGGAACTAGGAACTCTAGCGCTCCACGCCATAAGGTGTCATCACCTGCTAGCTGCTGCTGCGCGTGCGAAGACGGTCACTTTGGAGATGCTTTCCTGGAACATCTTAACCATGTGTTGAGAAGAACTTGCTCCTTCCGAGGTGGGGAGCAGGCACCACTCGGGAGCCCGCACGGTCTTCCCTGCGGGAAGTCTCTGCTCACACCCGCTCTGCCCTTCCAGCCCACACCTGTCCGTCCCTGTGGTCATCTCGGCAGTCTGGGAAGCCGAGAGCCCTGGGATGGGGGCCTCGCACGTCCCAGGTCTATGCCCTGTTACTGAGCACACAGTGGGCGCTGGGAGGGTCGATCACACGACAGAGATGAGCCGTTTTCCGGGAAAGCCCAGCAGGTTAAATTCCACTGGCATGGTTGTGCATGGGTGCTCAACTCGCGTGCCAGGTTAACGGTTTTCAGAATTTAAATATCAGCGCATTCATGCAGAAGTCTTAAATTAAGACAACCATTAAGTGACAGCAGGAGAGGTTACATTGTTGGGCGCATCCGCTGCTGCATGGCGGGGGACAGCGCCTCCTCTGCGGACACCTCCTGGCCCTCCACTCTGCAGCTCCGGCCCCGTGTTACGGGTGGCCCCAGTCCAGGATGACAAGGAGAAGCACCGGGGAGCTGTGTTTTTTTCTGCCCTGTAATAGCAGCAATAAAATGTGTTGGCTAAAACCATGACATGACTGTACCGTTTAGCCTTCCAGCTGTGAGTGATATTTTATAATAAACTGGTGTGCCTGACTTTTTAAAATATAATTACCTATAAGGATATTAAGTGTATTCCTAAATCTTAAGTAGTCTAACTGCAGTTTAAATTAAAAAACAATTTTTGGCATAATTTTAACCAGTTCTGTTCTAGTAGAATTTGGAATTATGCATCATTTCTTATAATTCTGCATGTTCTGTCTTTGATTATGCTGTTTTTCTTCTCTCCTCCCTCTGTTGGCCACTACACAGGGCCATGGGGAGCGGCAGGCGAGCTCCTCCCAGAGCTCCGGAGGCCGGGAGTGCAGTGCGGCTCCTGCTCGGCTGGCACACGAGGCCCCCGGGCCGCCGCAGTGACCGTTGCTTCCCACCTGATGCCAGCGTCCTTTTGTCCTTTTCTTCCTGTACCAGATACTCTAGACGAATATTTTGAGTACGACGCAGAGGAGTTCCTGGTCTCTCTAGCCTTGCTAATAACAGAAGGACGGACCCCAGAATGTTCTGCGAAAGGCCGAGCAGAGAGTTTCCACTGCCCACCAGCACAGTCCCGTCTCCCAGGGGCCACCCAGCACGAGTGCAGCGACAAGCTGGCCCAGGTGAGTGGCAGCCACACCTCCCACACCGCCCCGCCCTGGACCCCTTTAAATTCCGTCACAGTTTTCACCTCTTCTCCTGGCAGGGCGCAGTGGGGGGCAGCGCCGTACTGCCTACGGGCTGCTGGTCCCGAGAGCTGTACAGCTGTGGTTTAGTGTTCTGTACTGCAGAGTCTCAGTCTTACTTAGCCCTTCTACTTTGTGATAGTGTTGAGTTAGGAAATTGATGTTACTATTTCCCCCACATTAATGAATTTTCCTTTTTTTTAAATTGCGGTATAAGCCGGGCGTGGTGGCACACGCCTTTAATCCCAGCACTCGGGAGGCTGAGGTAGGAGGAGCGTTGTGAGTTCGAGGCCAGCTTGGGCTAACATGAGTGCAAGGCCGGCCTGAACTACATAGTGCGACCCTGCCTCAAAAAACTAGGGCTGGGAGTTTGGCTCAGTGGCTTAAGCACCTGCCTGGCAGGTGCGAGGTTGTGAGTTTGATCCCCAGTGCCACAAAAAAAATAAATAAATAAATTACAGTATACTTTTGTTATTAACACTTTTTAAAATTACTGCTAAACAAAGTATTTTGGTAGGTAGCATGTAATTTGCCTTAGGAATTTTTCTCCCAGTTACTAGTTTTTCAAATGTAGTCCAGATTTTTAAACATCTTGCCTGTCTTGAGGATTTAATGAAAATTATTCTTTGATAATTTAGTATTCAGATTTAAGAATTAATCTTTCCCATGAAATGGTAGCAGAATGAAAAACTAGGCAAGGGGGAGCCGACCCTGAGACCTGGCAGACATGGTCTGCGCCAGCTCTTTCTCCACAAGCTCAAGCAAAGACGCCCTCCCGAGAAAGTGCACACCCTACACTCATGCTGGACCTGGCTGTCACCTCAGCACTCTGGGAGGCTGGGGCAGGAGGATCACAAGTTCCAGCCCAGCCTGGGCAATTTAGTGGCTTAGTGAGGCCCTGATATTCCTGCATGAAGACAAGAGTGGTTAAAAATAATAATAATAAGTAAATGCATAATATGCTAATCTCTGTGCTCTAGAGCTCACTGCCATGAGAGCATTCTTTAGTGAGAAAACATAGATAACTGAGGATGAGCAACGCCACATTAGGTAACTCATCTTTACTGATACCCGCCTTGCATTAGGATTCTCAGATGTGAATGCAGAACTGGGTGGTTACAAAGACATTTCACTGTGTGCGTTTTCTCCTCAGTGTCGCCAAGCCAGGCGAACCCGGGCCGAGGTCGCTCTGCTGTGGAAGAGCAGCCTTCCCATCATGGTGGAGGTGATGCTGCTTCCCGACTGCTGCTACGGCGACGACGGGCCCAGCACGGAAGGGACCCATCTGAACGACCCTGCCATTGAGCAGGACGCCCTGCTGCTGGAGAGATGGGTCCTGGAGCCAGTGCCTCGACAGTAAGTGCTCTGTCTCCATGCCACGGTGACCTGGTCAACTGCGTTTCCCTGCTGCTCCACACAAATTGTTTTGGTGACGTGGTATGTCGTTAAGTTCCTGTACTCAGGATAGTGATAGCGGGATGTTTCTGTTAGGTAGCGGTGACCTCACTTGTACCGGTGAGTGCATTTCTGTGCTCTTGAAAGTATGCGTCCTGACAGTAGATTTGTTTCATCTTCTCACTCCCTAAGGAGCAGCGGTCGATTCGTTGAAGAGAAGACGCTCCTGCTTGCTGTCCGCTCGTTTGTGTTCTTCTCCCAGTTAAGTGCTTGGCTGAGTGTCTCTCACGGTGCAGTCCCACGAAATATCCTGTACAGGTAGGTCTCGGGCCAGGAAGGGTCGCACACGCCACATTCTGCCTGCATTGTGTATCCCTTTGCATCTAAATACAAGTGGATAGCATTAAGTTTTTCTTCAAACAAGTTAGAAAAGTTTAGACTTACTCAGTATGAATTTTGCTCTTGGGTTAAATTTCTTACAGAAAACTATTGAAAGAATTCTAAGCTTACCTTTGAGGGCAAAGAGTGGATTTATTACTGCCACTGTAAAATGGAAACATATCCTGGGCTTTGAATTTCTGCCGTGGCAGTTGCAGTAAATAGGTCCAGCACCGTGACC
The DNA here is from genome assembly GCA_004363535.1 of Dasyprocta punctata. Lineage (NCBI taxonomy): Eukaryota > Metazoa > Chordata > Mammalia > Rodentia > Dasyproctidae > Dasyprocta > Dasyprocta punctata. Next base: position 29,745 of record RJWM01006546.1, read on the forward strand.
CACGCCTGCAGGCCCAGCTGCTCAGCCCGAGGCGCAAGGAGAGCTCCCAAGAGAAGCTGAAGGCTGCCTGGGCCGCAGAGAGAGCCCGTTTTTTAAGAAGTGTGCACGACACACGCAGGTTTCCCTTCATCATCTCACACAATAAAATTAGCTGAGCCCGTTTAGCCCAGTTATTCATTAAAGAGGAAGTCCCTTTTTTTCCCCCTATTCTGACAAATACTTTAAAATTCTAGTATTGAGCTTTGTAGCACACTCTGGCAATGGTTTTACCAGGATCACATGCACGGAGAAGTGGCTGAGAGTGAACCTACAGACCGAGATGGGCGAGCATGCGGAAACAGTGCCCGGGGAAGGTCTGCCCCCCGTCCGCTGACTCTGTCCTTCTCTGTTGGACTCTAGGGTCAGTGCCGCAGACGCAGACCTGCAGTGGCGTTTCCCCCAGACGCCAGTGGAACACGTGTTTCCAGTCCCCAACGTTTCTCACAATGTGGCCTTGAAAGTCAGCGTTCAGTCCCTGCCCCGACAGTCTAATTACCCGGTCCTGAGCTGTAGTATTCACACCAACCTCGGCCTTTATGAGGAGAGAATTCAGGGGCGTGAGCATAAAGCCCGTCAGCACCGCAGTTCTGCCGAAGCAGAGCAGTGTAGTCCGAACAGCCCTCAGCGTCTGTGCGGCAGACAGGCGTGGACCGTGGTGCCTGAGAGTGTGCCGCACTCGAGGGATGGCCCAGCTCCGGAGCACGCCGCAGCCACCAGGGGCGGCGGGCCGTTTCCGGCCTCGGGCAGGAAGTCCCACTACGGAACATCGAGGGCCAGACTCCAGGGCTTGAGTGACTTAGGAGACATGAAGCCACATGAAACATCCATGAGAACTTGGAAATCCTTGTCCGTGACGGATCCCAGTGTTGCCAGCCAGCAGAGCTCCTGGCAGCCGATTGGCAAGGCGAACCCTCTGATAGACTCCTTAATCCATGATCGACAGGAAGTTATCGCGAGAATCGCTCAGCACCTCATTCATTGTGACTCAAGCACTCCCCGTGTCGCCGCACCCCCATTCGCTGCTCCAGAGTCTGCTCCCCTGCATCCGAAATTGTGCCAGGCTTCACGAGAGAGGGACGACGTGAGGAAATGGAAAGACGCTTTCTCCGTTTCTTTTGGTGGTCCAGGGTTCACCTGCACAGAAGATGTCAGCGAGGGGCAAATTCAAGGGAAACCAGACCCCTCAAAAAGCGAGACTCGTGTCTCTGGTGCTCCGTCCTCTCGCCAGGGCGCTGGAGAGGCGAACCCTCTGATCGGCTCCTTGCTGCAGGAGCGGCAGGATGTGATTGCCAGGATCGCCCACCGCCTGGAGCACATTGAGCCTGCAGCACCCCGCACTCCCCGGCCAGCCTTGCACCCGCACGACCCCAGCAACCTTCCCTCCAAAGTGTTCCGGAGTTTCTGCGACGGCAGGCACTTGTGGAAGAACGAGGATGATGCCTCTGCTTCCCTTCCTCCTTCAAAATTGTCTTTGTTGGGAGACAGCACTGACAGGAGAAGCCTACTACCCAATAAGTCTTGTAGTTCTTTTAAATGCAACAGTAGAGAAAAGTCCTCTGTGACGCCCCAAGTACAGACTCAGTGCCAGCACTGTCCTCCTGACAGCATCCAGAGTGCATGTCCAGAGGCACGGGACAAAGCTGCCGTTCTGTTGACTTCCTCAAATGTGTCCCGATGCAACGACAGCGAGTTAGGTCCGATCAGCAGATTGGAAAAGACACTTACAGAGTCACAATTTAAGGAGCAAGAAGGTATCAGTGGAATTGACAAACAGTGTTCAGATTGCAACAGTATTGACAAAAAGATCTGCATGAATAAGTATAAAGGAAAAATAATAAATAACGACAATTATAACACAGAATCTTTTGACAATCTCCAGTTTGATAACTCAAAAATAATTGACTCAAATATGAAAGTTGCTGTGTTGCAAATGTCTGAATATTTGAACAAGTATGAAAATAGTTGCTCAAATAAGGACTCGGCAAAGCCCAAGACATACGAACAAAATACTCAACTTAGTAGCATAGAAAATTATCTCAGTAACAATAACGAAGGTTTCAAATGCAAGAAATCAGACCAATTAAAAACTGAGGAGGATAGGAAGGAAGATTCATTGGCTGAAAAAACTCAAAACTGTTCGCAAAGAAAGAGTATGAAAGGCTGTTTGTCTACTTGTGAACAACTGAAAAATACAAAAATATTGGTAGGTAACATCTAACATTTCAAATACAAGTCTCAGCTATTTATTAGGCTTGAATTTTGTTCACAGGAGAGTAACTGTAACAGGCGTCGTGGTGCCCATGCTGTGGTACCCGGAACCTGCCAAGCGGTTGGCACCTGGCCGTGAGCCACCCGTCCTCTTACAACAGATGCTATGTAAACAAGAAGTGGAGGGCTTGTCGATGCAAAAGGGAGGAGTGACCAGCTGGGCATGCAGCACTTGCCTTTGATCCCAGCACCTCCTGCTGAGGCAGGAGGATTCTGTGTGAGCCCAGCCTGGGCAGCTTAATGACTTAGGCTCTATCTCAAAATAATCAATAAGAAAAGGGCCCGAGTGTACCTCAGGGTGAAAGTCCTGGGTTCAATCCCAATACAACAATCAATCAAGAAATGAGTGGTGCCTGTTTTAAGAAACAGCTAATGTGGCAGTGATTTTTTACTTCCTTCGGGTCTGTTATTTAGGTCTTCCCCTCTCCCGCTGTCTGAAAGGACTGACTTTGTCATCTACTTGAAAGCCCTGGGCTTTTTAGTATTTGGTGCCTGGACTCAGGAGAATGAACGAACACTGTTTAATGTGGGTTAAGATCCTTTGATGCAGTGTGGTCTTTGTAGCTTGGCTTTACATCACATGACAAGGGGGCACTTGATTTTTCTGGTATTCTGCCGAGGGACAGACGAGATGGATGTGAGGAAACTGAGGCTCGGAGTGACTGGCATGCCAGGGTGGCCTTTGCAGGTCTGTGGAGGCCATCCGAGCCCCCGGCCGGGAGCCCGGTGCTCTTCCTCATGCCTCTCGGGAGTCAGGGACAGGCGCGTGCACTGTGCAGGTGCTTGGTGCATTCAAACCCTTCCGTTGCCCTTGCATTTAGTTCCCTACTTAGGAACAAATGCCAGTAAGCAGGAGTCAGAAGGAAGCTCCTGTCAGCCTCCTGTGGCTTTGTTAGCACCCGGCTGCCCACTGTGTGTTGCCCCTGAGCACGTGGGCAGCGCACATCATCACTAAAGCCTCTGTCTCAGTGGCTTTGACTCTCTTTTGCCTACTTCAGGGTTGTGATGGTGATCATTAATGTATTTTGTAAATCTTTACTGTACTGTCTGAATTAAGAGATCCCCTAAAACTGCAGTTAGCACAGAAACCTACCCTGGCTTTGAAAACATTAGTCTTAGCCAGGTGTGGTGGTGCACACCTGTAATCCCAGCACTTGGGAGGCTGAGGCAGGAGGGTCGTTGCAAGTTTGAGACCAGCCTAGGCTGCAAAGTGAGTTCAAGGCCAGCCTGAACTGCATAGTGAGACCCTGTCTCAAAAAGACAAAAAAAAAGTCTTTTTTTGCCAGGTGCAGTGGTGCATGCCGTTGGTCCCAGCTATTCGGGAGACTGAGGTAGGAGGATTGAGAGTTCAAGCCCAGCCTGGAAAGCATGGTAGGATTCCCATCTTAAATTAAAAAGAAAAAAAAAAAAAAGTAAAAGAATATTGGTATTTTTGTAATCCCTCCTGGCACCTGGCAGGGAGGTTTAGTCTGAGCATGGTGTTTTTGGAGCCACTGCAATTTTTAGGTCTCACGGGTGTGTTCCAAGCTCGGCCGCAGAGTGCTCGCCTTGCGCTCCTCTGCTCTTATGTGCGTCCACACGACTCTTCTTGGCCCTCGCCTGCCCAGTGAGGGGGTCGTCTTTCCTGACTCCGGTCAGTAGAGAGGACCATGCCAGAATGGGCAGCTGACCTGCCCGCTGTCATGGCACTGGTACCTGGGAAAGCTGCACTCCAAATTAGTTTTTTCTAATTTTTATTTTTTATTCATGTGTTATATGAATTTCCGTTTTTCCAGTGTTTGCCCAATTTTTAAGAATTAGCCCCTCCATCCCTCCCTCCTTTTTTTTCTTCCTCTGTTCCTTTTTTTTGTTTTGTTTTGTTTTGGGTTTTTTGCTTATTTTTTAGACGAGGTCATTTTTTTTTTCTCTACCTTTTTGAGACAGGGTCTCGCTATACAGTTCTGGCTGGCCTGGCCTCACTGTGTAGCCCATTTTGGGCTCTAGCTCACAGTGATCCTTCTGCCTCAGCCTCCTACGATTACAGGTGTGCACCACCACACCTGGCCTAGACGTTGTTTCTGTGTTTCTCAGGCTGGCTTCAAACTCCTAGGCTCAAGCAGTATTCCTGCCTCAGTGTCCAAGGAGTTGAGATTACAAATACATGCTACCATGCCTGCCTTGCCTGTTTCTTAAATCACATCTAAAACATGATGCTTTTGACTGTATTATATGTCTTTTAAAATTTGTAATATTTCTGATGTTTCCATATCATGCAACATCAAGTTAAATCCTCTGAAAATAGCTAATTGATGTTGGCATAATTTTATATTTTAAAATGTCCTACTGATTTTTTTCTTCTTCCTAAGTAGTTGTTTTTCACAAATTAAATACTAGCCTGTTTTATGCTAGATTTGAGTAAATATGTTGATCAGGCAACTATGTGGGCATACTTTATAACATTTCTTCAGGTTATTACAAAAAAATAAAAGCAGGTGTTGTTTCCCACTTGACTGTAGGCTTAGGGTAGAGGTGTTGTGTGCTTCAGGACCAAGGACGCAACACCTCAGAGTATGTCAGAGGTGAGTCTAAAACTAAAAGCCACCCAAGGTCTGTAAATGGCTTGTAAGTTGTCTTCAAATGTCACCATTGAAAAGCAATTCTTTTCCTCACAGAGGACCGCACTGAAATACTCGAGTGTCTGGCAAAAGCCTGACTTTCATTCCTTGGATGGAACTTCAACCCGAGCCTTTCACCCTCGAACTGGATTGCCTCTTCTTTCAAGTCCTGTAAATGTTTTTTTCTCTTATTTCATGCTGAATACCTGCAACATCTGAAATGTTTGCAAGTCACTTTATTTGAAATTTAATTGAAGACTATTTAAGTGGTGTTAAATTCGATCCCATGGAACCCATTGTGGCTGGCAGAGGAAGCAGGCAGACCCTGTCCACAGCCCAGGCTACCTCAGATTTAGTTTCTTAAAAGTCACTTGCTTTTTCTTAAAGATGGTCTCACAGCATCGGTAAAGAATCAACAGGAAGAAGAAACATGATATTCAAGTATTGCACCCTGTTAGAGCAGCCTGCAAGGGAGTTACAAATCATTTCTTCTTCCACTGCTGTAGAGCTAAGAGAAAGCAAAGCCAGAAAATTAAGATGAAGAACATGTTGATTTGGGAAAAAAATAGAAACTAGACATGAAGGATGCAGGATATGAAGTTTGTGTGTACACACACACATTCTGAAGAATGAGAGTTGGAAGCCAGCACCAGCTGAGTAGAAATTTAGTGAGGAAGTAGACATGTGTAAAAATCACATAGGACGTGGTACAAAAATGAAAAACAGGTGAGATCTGAAAGAGCCATGGAGGATGGTAATAAATCTAGACATTCCGAAAGGACTAGATGGAATGAGGAAAATTCTGTGTTAGAAATTAGAGAACTGTCCAGAATTGAAGATATTACAGTTTTAAGTTGAAAATTTCACAACTAAGTTCTGACCACAATAAGTAAGCATGGTGAACTTGGATGACTTAAAACTGTAATGTGTGGGTTTTCCAGTGTCACCTGTGAGTCAGATATTTCATACAGACTTATTATTCTGAAAACAGATCTTTCTAGTAGAGATGTTGAACTGACTTCTTTCACTTAAGCTTGGCTCTTTCGTGTCAGGGTATCTCGAGAGAGGTGGCAGTCGTCCTGAGCACGACACAGTCCACACTGGCGTTTGAGAGTCTGGCGTGCTGTCCTCTGCCGCCTTTGGTGTCCTGGGCCTGGCTGGTGGGCAGGGCTGGCAGAGGCAGCTGCACTGACCCTCGTCTCCCTGTGCTTCAGCGCTGTCCCCGTTCCCACTACCCCCATCCAGAGCTCTGCCACATTTCAGAAGTAATAATTCTATGTGGGGTTTAGTTTTATGACAAAAATGGTTCCAGTTCTTAAACACTGGAAACCTAACGTGCCTTTATTAATTATCTTTTTTCATACAAGCTGATAAGGATGTAAGGAAAATATATAATAGCATTATTTGAAGTAAGCCGTTAGGAGACATTGTGTTAAAGATCTGCTTAACTTTGGTTTGAAAAGTTTCATCAATTCAAGAAAAAACTACAGTCTTTTTTAATACCACAAATGGTTATTTTGACCTTAGGTTCCTCAAAGAAAAACACAGTCAGGCTGCTTTGATCTGGATTCTTCATTGCTACATCTGAAAAGCTTATCATCTAGAAGGTATTTACCTAAAACTCCATTCATGAATATGAAACAGTCTCACACCAGCTTAGTCGTTCACAGTAAGTGACAGTGACTGGAAAGAAAAATAACAGGACTCTTGTTTTCAGTGTCATACTTTGCACTCAAAGTTACTGCAGATAAGGAAGAAACTGAGGCGGGCACAGCTGTACGTCAGTTGTTTTTTTTTTTCTTTTTTAGAGACAGGATCTTGCTATGTAGTTCAGGCTGGCCTTGAACTTGCTTATGTGGCCCACACTGGCCTTGAACTCACAGCGATCCTCCTGCCTCAGCCTCCTGAGTTGCTGGGATTACAGTCTTGCACCACCACCTCCAGCTTTTGGTCATTAATCTTACCTTTTATTCTTTTGCAAGAAAAAAAAAAGCCTTAGCATTGCTTTCCATGATTGGCAATTTTATTATATATATACTTTTTTTTTTTTTTTTTTTTTTTGGTGCTGGGGAGTAACGCCAAGGCCTCACATGCGCTAGGCGAAAGCTGTACCCGAGTGGCACCCTCAGGCCTCGGTTAGTCTCTAGTTACATTTCACCTTTGTATTCAGCTTTGTGCCTTGAAGGTGGAGATGAGTGTGCTCTCCTGTTTCCAGTGGCTGCCACTGTGTGGTAGGTAGGTAAGCAGATGGGGAGATAAATATAAATTTTAAACTAAGAAGGTTTATATATTAAAGTTTGATATTAATTTTATTATGGCAGAGTAAAATTGTTGAGATTCTCCTAAATTAATTTTACACAAATGTAAACAGGAAACTATTGTAATTAATGGTTTTTTTTTTTTTTTGCTTATTTTAATAGTCCTCGACCGAGTTTAAACGTTGAAGATGATCCAAATATTCACGAAAAGCCTTTTTTGAGTTCTAGTGCTCCACCCATAACAAGTCTTAGTCTCCTAGGAAATTTTGAGGTAATGTGATTTAAAGCTATTTTAACAGTTGGAGTTTCTTAGCTAAGTTAAGGGTATCATTTATGTCGTTTTACTACTTTCTTTGTTAAAAGGAAATAACTTAAGGGTCTTTTTCCAAAGCCTTGAATTTACTTTTTATTTTGTTTTATTTTCATGGGAAGGATTGTCACGGTGATGTCTTAGAATTGGAAAGCTGGTAGAAGCCCTCGGTGACTCAGGGTCAGCCCGGAGGCGACACAGCCGTAGCCACGTAGCCACCACAGCTTCTCTGCTCTGCTCACTCCACACGGTGCCGTGCCCCTGAGTGAGGCAAGGGTCCTGTGACCCAGGAGTCCCAGACCGGCCCGGGGGCTCAGGGAGAATCCGCTCAGAAACACTCAGGAGACTGACTGACACGGTCAAATGGTTCTCTGTTCTCCATTGGTGACTTCTCTATCTATGATGGATCTAAGGTGTATTTCCTAAAAATCAAATGCTTAAAGCTGTCTGGTACAGATACCTGGCAGGAGAAGAGGATACTGGATATCAAACCTAGGACCTTTTCACTGAGCTATAGCCCCAAACCCTTTTTACTTTTTATTTTGAGACAGGGTCTCAATAAGTAACCAAGTTGCCCAGGCTGGGCTTCCAGCCTGTGGCCGTCCTACCTCAGAGTGCCAGGTCACAGTTGCCCTACGCCTCTCTATTTACCTGGCTCCTGCTGCTTGTCGTCAAATGTGTCCTGCGCTCAGCTCTCTGTAATTACAAATGAGCTTCAAACACAAAACCTACAAATGACATTTTAATTGGTGTGTTTTTAGAGGAAATAATTTAAATTTTGTATTTTTTAATTGAAGTAAACAGTTTAACCAGAGTTGCCAGTATTCTTTATAACTATTTTAATTTTGAAGCTGTCTTTCACAGTTTTAGTGGAAATGAAAGGAAAAGGTACTTTCACTAAATCGATTCTTTTATACATCATGTTCAAAGTCTCAGTTTAGAGATGCCAAACTCCATTCCTCTGCCTTAGAATTCAAATTGCAGGCCAGGTCCCGGTGGCACGCACTGGTAGTCCCAGCTAGGCGAGAGGCTGGAGGAGGAGGATGCAGAGCTCAAGGCCAGGCCGGGTGACTTAGCAAGACCCTGTCTCAGAATTAAGTAAAATAAGACAAAATAAAATGAGAAGAGCCGGGGCCCAGCTTGGCAGTTGACTGCTCGCAGCACGTGTGGCTCTCTGGGTTCAGTGCCCAGTGCAGGAGGAAAACCACACAGACCGTGCTGCGAGTGTCAGGCGCCCTGCAGCCTTCAGATGGCAGTGGAGCCGGTGGCCGCGGGGCCGCCTCGTACACACACGCGCCCCAGAGGAGGGAAGGTGCTTTCGAGAGCTTCATATTAGTGCTGTTTTTAGAGATTCTGTGTGTGTAGCTATGTATACATTTTTCAAGTGACGCAGGGAAAATGTACAGAGAAGTTCTGCAGCTGTCCCAATTCAGAACTTTTCTTCCTAATGAGTTTGGTGCCTTCTCCAGTAATTAACAGAACATATTTCCTAGTGAGTTTAGTGACCTGGGCAGTAAGAAGGGCATGGCGGTCTGGGAGACTTGCATTTTAAGCGCCCACTGGTGGTATCTCATGACGCAGGACCAGGTCTCATCACCACAGTGTGCTGAGGAGTGGGCCTGTAAACACGCTGACCCAGAGACGCCTCTGAGGGCCCTCCTCCCGAGCTCCGTGTCGGGGTGCTCACCTTTTCTGTTGCCAGGCCTGGTTCCGTGCCCCAGCTCACGTGTCCTGTGATTGTCTTCTTCCTCCAGTTCAGGCCAGCCTGACAGCAGCAGCCACTGGCTGGGGGCTGCTTTCCCACACAAGGGAGTGGAGTCTGCCTAAGTTGCACAGGCTGACTTCAAGCTTGTGCTCTTTCTGCCTCAGCCTCCTGGGTAGCCGCAGTTACAGACGCGCACCACCACTCCCAGTGTAGAGTGTTTTTTACTTGGAGATATAAAAATAGCATTAAACAATTAGAACAAATGGCGCAGTTCCACGGGAGCTCAGGGTTGGTGGGAATGTCGAGAGGTGGGCAGACCGGGATGGCAGGAGCCGGGCACAGGCGCGTCCTGGGGGAGGCTGTGGCACTGGCGAGGAGCATCAGATCCTTCCAGGGACGGGAAGCGAGCCTCTCTGACCTCGCCATGGCTTTCGTGTCTTGCAGGAGTCTGTCCTGAACTACCGTTTAGACCCCCTCGGGGTGGTCGACGGCTTTACTGCCGAGGTGGGGGCCAGTGGCGTGTTCTGCCCCACACACTTGACCCTCCCCGTGGAGGTGTCGTTCTACAGTGTTTCTGACGACAACGCTCCCTCTCCTTATATGGCAAGTATTTTTTAACTTCTTTGCTAGAATCAGGGAACTTAATGGCAAGTGATTTTAAGTGCTCAGTGCAGAGCTTGAGAGTGCGAAGCGGTTTAGGCTGAGTGCAGGTGAGGGCCAGGCGCCCTCGGTGTGGGGGAAGCCACACTCTGGCTCCACTTGCTAAGTTCCCACAGCATGCGCCCAGCCCCCAGTGCGCAGCTGGAGAGGGCTCGCCGCCCACCCCGGCCTCTCCTGCTCCCGGCCTCTGCGATGCCGCGCTCCCTCTGCCCACTGCCCCTGTCCTAGGGGCGGGAGGAGCGAGAGCGCAGTCACGGCCTACCGTGCGTGATTTCTCCTTGCCTGTCGCTTACCCCAGTGGGTCACACATCACATAAGCCTTCTTGAGCTGCAGCCCCGGAGTGCATGGCCACCCTTCCCAAGTGCATAGTCTCAGCTAGAGAGTCCAGTCTGCGTTTATGGCTAAGTCTTTGGAAATAGAAATCACTGCAGGCGCGGAACCATGAGGCCCTGGTTCCGCCTCGGGCTTTCCTGCCTCATCACCTGGGCCAGTGGCTTCCTGTCCCCCACCTTCAAGGCTCCCAAGAGCATCAGGGACAGGGTCCTTCACTATTAGGAAAAGCTGTGAAGAAGGACTTCGACATCCCTGGAAGATTTCTTCCCCTGGTAGTGTTGCATTCACAGGCCGCGTCAAAGGCAGAGGCACCTTCCTGAGTCTGCCCTGTTGCCACCCGTGCTGCGGAGATGTGTTTGCTGCCATGGATAAATGAGGTGGCATGTGCCATCAAGATGAGTCCCATGCCAACACGCACCAGCCTCAGCAACGCCGTGTCGGCCCCCTGCGCACTGCCGGCCTGCGGTGAGGGAAGGGAGGTCAGGACCGCGGGGCAGAGTCCTCGCTGCTGGGAGGCTGGCTTAGAAGATGAGAGGTGATTTAGCTAGAGATCAGCTCCAATACATGCTTTTGAGTGAAATTCAAGAGCAAGAGGAAATTTAAACTGTGTTTTTATTAAAGGAAATAGCATTAATCTTTGACTTTGTTTGACATCTTAAAAAATGAAAGGTTAGGAGATAGAACGGTTCCATCATGGTGTCCCCAGAAAGCACGGAAGCATGTGCAGAGGTCTCAGATTCTGAGTGGCGACTAGAAAGACCGCTCCTCGGGTTCCTGCATTCACTAATCCTAGCGCGAAGCCAGGCCTCCTTTCCATTTTACCAGCTAGAATGGGTTCCTTCTGCAATCAGTGGAGCCCAGATTGTAAACCAAAAATCTTTCCTAGTGTAAATTAATAAAAGTAATTATTTTCCTCAAGGAATGTTACTTATGTCGTGTTAGTTCAGTCTGCCTTCGAAGGACTGACTGCATTTGAAGACAGCGCACATCACAGGCCGCAGAGCCCTGCACATTACCCTGGTGACTCGGGCTGTCGCGGCAGATCCTGCAGATGAGCCGCGCAGGCTGGGCGCTCTGGCTGGAGACGGGGGTCCTCTCCTTACGCGAGCCCTTCAGCTGGGAGCTGTGGTCACGTGTTCTCCTCATGCTGTCCGGCAGGGATGCTGTACCTAAGGCGGGGACAGGCAGGGCCAGGGTGGGGTCCCATCCCTGCCATGTCCCCAGGCCCAGGGCTGATTCCCTTCCATTCCCAGTTGACCAAATCGAGGTATTCTTTTAGTTTCCCACATACTTTTGTCTGTTTTATATTCCACAATCATTTGAGGCGTTTTTGTGTAAGATTTTGACCAGATTTAATTAAACTTTACTATCCTATCTTAAAGTCCCAGAAGTAAATAGGTCTCTATTTTTATATTACATATGATAATTTTCTCTAGGATTAAATAATAGGCTGACCAACTAAAATGATGAAATTATTAAAATAATTAATAAATTTAATAGTAAAATTCCAAATAATTTTCCAGTAACTTTCTAAAATTTCTAATTTACCAGTGCTACTGGTCTTACATTATTTGGAAATGGTTGTTTTACAGTGTTGACTGAACCTAAACACCTGTTTAGGAAAACTTACATCATCTCTGAGCTGACTCGGTGACAGTTCAGGGACCATAGGGCCGAGGGGACCGCACGTGCTGGGCAGAGTTGGTGCTGGCTGTCCTAGGTGTGTTTGTGCCCTGGAGCGGGGCCGCCCCTAGCGGGGTCCTCGGCAGGGCTCCTGCGGTGTGGGGCTCTGGGTGCTGTGCACAGTAGGCGCCGCAGCTCCTGCCTCACTCGCATGTGGGGCGGATGATGAGCCAGGAGCCTTTAGAGCTTTGGTTTGGTGACACACTTGTCTGCCTTTACATGACCACCTGACCCGTGGGTCTGGAGCTGCCTGAGTCCTGTCAGCAGCCGTTCCCCAAACACTTCCCAGACACAGTGCAGCAGCTTCGCAGCAGGCTGTGCACCCCGAGTGGAGGGGGACTCCGGGGGAGCCTCGCCCTCCCTTCCACCCGCGCCCACCTCCTGCCCTGGCTGGCGCATGTGGGCACTCGGGTCCTCTGCTTCACCACCTGAAGTGTCACCCAGGCCACGTAAGCGGGGGTGACGCTTCTCCAAAGTTAGCTCAGAAGGATTGATCACAGCGACCACCTGCAGTGGTCTGGTCGCCCCACCACTGAGAAGTTTATCTTGTTTAAACTCACAGTTTCTGGTCATTGTTTGGAGTCCTCACAAAACCCACCCCACTCACCCCAGCTGTGCGCCTCGGGCGTGAAAGCCCAGGGCGCCTCGCAGGGAGTGGCTCAGCCTGGGCTCTGCAGCACCCACCTGGGCTGCTGCTGTTTGAGGCCAGGCCCCTGGGGGCCCCGCCGTGCCCTGTGAGAATCCCCTCTCCCCTCGAGAAAGCACCAGGTTCAGCCCCAACTCTGACTCCCATTTTAGCTTCTTGGCTTTTAACCCATTGTGTCCTGACTTAAAATCAATTTGCTTTCTTAGATATCTTAGTAAGTAAACAGCTGGAAAGCAGTAGTTTACGAAGGTCCCAGTTGACATGTGGCGTAAGGTTCTTTTTGAAGAAATATTAATCCTTGGAAAACGGGTTTCTGTAGCTTTTATGTAGAACAAAGCAGTCTTGAAAGTTGCTGAGTAAACCTTTTTTTTCCTATTGTTTGCCTTAAACATCTCTTCTGTAAATTACCAGGCAAGAACCACAACCTCCTGAGTATCCGCTTTCCTTCTCTTCCCCTCCTTCTCCTCTCCCTGCCTTCCTTTCCTTGTCTCACTTTCTCCCTTCTTTCCTTCCTTTCTTTTTCTCTTTCTTGTTACTTCTCCCTCTTCTTCTGTAGTCAGAATCCAAATGTTACTTAACCCCTTGACTGAAGAATTACTTCATTTTTAGTCAAAACTTCCACCCTCCTGCTCTTCCCTTTTCATACACCCAAAGAGCAGTGAATCGCTTCTTCATTCCCCTCCCCGTGAGGTACATGGGAACGGTCCCGTGGCTCTGGTGAGGAAACCCACCTTTTTGTCTCCCGTCACGATGGAGCCTTGAGGAGGGGGCCCTGGTGTTGCAGATCACCTCCCACGACGTCTCCAGGAGGAGCCATGCATCGTTTCTTCAGGGTGGGCGCTTTGCTGTTCCGTGTTCATAGAGTGTATTTCTATTCAGTCAGTTAGAGTATTTTCTGTAGAAACAGAATTCTGCCATTTTAGTAACTACGTGATGTGTTGTTTTAGTCCGTTGTGTATGTATGCCTCAATTTGTACTCAATTTGTCTTCTTTTATTTCAAGGGTGTGATTACTTTAGAGTCCCTTGGTAAAAGGGGTTACCGAGTACCTCCTTCAGGAACAATACAAGTGGTATGTGTTTTCTAGCCTACAATTGCAATAATCATTCTCTCACACATATAGAACTTAGCCCTTTCTCCTGCTACTGCTGCGCAACAACTTTGGTAAGTAACAGTGGGGCTGCAGCTTGGTTTGGAGTTTCCGTGCTCTGCCCAGGAGTGGTCCTTTGGGGGCACAGCATTCATAGGCTAATCAAGGTGAATGCTTTAGAAAAATAGCCTAGACCTTCTGCACAATTTTAGGCTATTTTCAGCATAATTAGAACCTAGCATTATCGGTGCCTGTGTTCACTATGAGAAGCTGGTCTGTTTAAAAGGAGACCCTGAATACTAGGATTGCTTTGGCAGGAAAACTCCAAGTGCAGAGTGGTGGTGTCCATGGTAGGATGATTTGATCTAGCAAGACGAGGACACTACATGAAACCCTGGTCTGACCAGCATCAGGCAGAGGATGCCTCTGCCCTTCTGCCTAGCCAGCTCGGGTCACCTGGTCCAGTGATCCCAAAGGCCAAGTGCAGTGGAGTCTGACCCAGGTGATGGCGCTGGGAGATGGCAAAGTCACCCAGAGCCCAGGCATTCAGTTCTGGCTGCACTCAGCAGACTTGGCGTCACCCTGGGCCTCTCACCATGGTCAGCACGGCCAAAACCCCACGCGTGTACTTCCCACCGCACGGAAGTGCCTGCGCGTGCTGAGCAGGCAGCACTGGAGTCCCTGAACGACAAGAGTGACAGCCTCTGTCAGCGCCGGGTCCCTGCCAGCCAGCTGGCGGCTGTCCTAGCAGTGACACTGACCTGACACGGCGCGCTGCCCTCCCCTCTGTGGAGCGCAGCCAGGGTGGCCAGCTGCAACTGGCCTCGCTCCTTCTGTGGTTTAATTCTGTGCAGTCATGGTCAAGCGCCTGCTCAGTGGTCCTGGGTGTGGACCGCACTGGCCATGGTCATAGGCCTCGCTGCACTGGGAGAACAGACCGTAATGTTGAAGTATTTCTCATCTTGATTCAGCGAGTGATGTCCAGGGCCACAGACGAGCTTCTGAAAGCACAGGCACCAACTTTACCCACGGAGGGGTTGGTAATTTGGTCAGCGAGTTCCACAACTCTGGGTTCACATAAAAATCGGCACTTCCGAGGGTGTTTCTCTTGGTTATCCACGGCCGAGAACCCAGTGCTCTCGCTGCAGTCTTCACTCAGGAAGCACATTGGGTCTGCAGTCATGCTGATTTAAAAACACCTAAAAGAGATCAAGTGTGACAACGTGAAATGTTACCAGCCTACTTTGGATCTAATAATAATGAGATGTATTTTATAAACCTGAAAAGGATTTCAAATAGAGAAGTTTTTCTAAGCACTTTCAGTTTTACTACTATATGTACATAAAACACCAAAAATTCTAGTTTTACCTAACTTGTATTTTTATTTTAAAAATTCTGTTTACTCACCATTAAAATGTGAGAAAACTTAATATTCTGCTTTGAGAATTTTTCATTTGATAAGTCATCAGCAAAGCTAAAGTTTGAAGTTACAGAACACTAGAATATTTTAACCCTTTAAGGGTATATTTTACTGGAGCTAGTAAAACTATTTCTGAAAATCTAAAGGAAAAAAGTTACATTTTTTATTAATATGAAATTTATAACTAAAGATTTTGAGTTACTGTAAGGCTTCATAATGTCGTGAAACAAAGGTCCGGCCTCTGCAGCTGGAGCGGGCCTTACCTTCGCCCGCAGCTGGACCTCGGTGCGCTGAGGCTTGGGTGACAGCCTGTTGAATTGCGGCCCGGCAGTCCCTGCTCTTGAAGAACAGTTTCTCTGTTGTCTCTTCAGACCTTATTCAACCCCAATAAGACTGTGGTGAAGATGTTTGTTGTGATGTATGACTTGCGCGCCATGCCGGCCAGCCACCAGACCTTCCTGCGCCAGAGGACCTTCTCCGTGCCTGTGAAGCCCGCTGCCCCTCGGGCCGGCACTGGCCAGGAGCGCGCCCGGCACGCCGAAGAGCGCTTGTTACGCTACCTCATCCACCTGAGGTGATGGCTGGGGACCGTAGGACAAACACAGAGTTTGTATTAAAAGCCCTGGTGACCCTGGGCCTGCTGGGCCCGCCCAGGGTGTCTGGTCGAAAGCAGGTCCTAGTTCATCTGTGTGCCAGGCCGCATTCCGGTGATTCCGTGGGAAACGCCTTTCCCTCCGGGCCGGGGCTTGGGGCTGGGGCTGGGTGCCAGCAGGCGGGGGAGAGCGCGGGAGCCAGTCCCCTGCCCCGCATGGCCAGCTTGGCTGACCTCTCGGCGCTGCTCCCACCACCCTCCCCCAGGCCCTCACCCAGCTCACTGCGGCACCGCCCACGGTGGCCCCGGGGAAGTGGAGGTTCCCGAGTTCCCTGGTTGCCGTTGTTCTCTCATCTCTGCCTGGCGGGCTCCATCCAGAGACTAATCCCAGCACTCGGGAGCCTGAGGCAGGAGGATCATTTTGAGTTTGAGACCAGCCTGGGCTACAAAGTGAGTTCAAGTCCAGCCTAAACTGCATAGGGAGACCCTGACTCAAAAAAGAGACAGCACCAACTTAGCACCCAACGCCAGCTTGATGCTGCCCGCTTGAGCCTTGCAGGAGCGTCACGCAGGGCTGGGAAGGAAAGTGTCCCCGAGACAGATTGAGACAGTTGAACGCACTCCCTGCCCAACTGAGGCTCCCAGGTTAAACTTGGCGTCCCGCTTGCTCACTGCGTGTGCGTGTTTACCACATGGCTCCCACGGCCACACAGGCGGTCACCCACACGCCCTTGAAGTTCGGCAGCTGTAGCGCAGGGTTCTGCCAGGCTCTGGCGTGGGGTCCGGCCCTGGAAGAGAGCTGGCTGCTCCCCGCGCTGGAAGAGCCTGGTGGGGAGGGCAGTGCTGTCCTCAGCGCACACAGTGCCCGGGGCCAGGTCTCTCCGCATCTTGGAGTAAAGGCCCCAAGCCAAGGCGCACAGGCACACGGGACTGCAGCCCGGTGCCGTGGGACAGCAGTGGGATGGAAGCGTCTGGAGCGGCTCTGAGGGCTGCTGTCCTCTACACCCGCTGCTGGTCAGGTGTGACTGAGCTGCTCACTGCTGGCCGCCGTCCTCCTCTCACCTGTGACTCTCTGGTGATGCTCAAGGCTGGGAACCACTGTAACGTAACCCAGGTTGTGGGAGGCCGATGTGCCAGAGAGGATGGGTCTGTGAGTCCGGAAGACGCAGGGCGCCAAGCTCGGGCAGCGGCTGGCCAGGCTGAGAGGCCTCCGAGGAGGAGAGGAAGGAAAGAGCGGGGAGGAGGAGGAGGAGGAGGACAGGTTTTAGGGGAAAGCACCGGAGGGGCGATCACCTTAGAAGCAGGTGCCCTGACAACCCAAGATCTCAGTCCTCGCCATTGTCATGTCGGTATAGGTCATCATCCTTCAACCTCGTGAGCACCAGTGGGTTTGTCTCACAGACCCCTGCCCTGAAATGCCTGTCTGTCTCCACCAGGTTCCAGAGCTCTAAATCTGGGAAGCTCTACCTCCACAGGGACGTGCGGCTCCTGTTCTCCAGAAAATCCATGGAGGTCGACAGCGGTGCTGCCTACGAGCTCAAATCCTACACTGAGTCGCCAACCAACCCTCAGTTTTCCCCGCGGTGTTGACCAGGAGTGAGGTGCCATGCCGTTCAGTCCTGGGTCTGGAGTCAGGATTCGTGTAGGGTGGGGTGTACCAAATTGCCAGCAGGGACCATGGACCCTCTCGGCCCCGGGCCGCTGTCACTGAGGGACCGGGAGGAGGCCACCCGCCAGCGCCCTTCCTGTGGAGACCACTGCGTGGACACGCGTCAATAGCAAGGCCCGGTAGTTAGTGTTTACACGTTTCATTTCTGTTATTTAATATTTAATGTTTTCCTTAATACTCAAGTGATGTTTGTCTGTAGTGTCCTAATGTAGCACAAATCTTATGTAAAATCATACTATGTATTTTTGACATTAATGTTGGAATCCAAAATATATGCAAAAGTCTTTAATTTTGTGTGATGTGTTTTAAATGCTATCATTTAAACTATTGAAAGTGCGGATGGACCGCCAGCTTCTCCCAGATGAATGCACTATGCAAGCATGTGTTCCTCCGTCTCCCCGGGACTCAGCGCGGCGAGCCACCCTGCGCCCTGTGCCCACCACCCCACCCCACCCTACCCGCTAGGCTCCCCAGCCTCAGACAGATCTCTTCTTCCTTGATTACTACTCGAGAGGCTTCACGTCAGACTGCCGACCCATGCTAGATAATTTTCTGAAATCGTTAAAATGTGTACTTTGAAAACAAATTAGTATTTATATTGTAAATATATATCAAAAAACTAAAAAAAAAAGTGTATTTGGCCTTCATTTTTAGTTGAGATGTTTTTGTGACTGGGCAAGTGAGCGCATCTGGCTGCTGCCAGGGTGGGCTTGGTGTCCTCCGAGTCTCCCAGCTGTCGCGTCCTGGGTCAGGGTCACGGCGGAGGCGGTTGGCCACTGGAAATGCCACCAAGCCAGGGGACCTGACCGAGGGCACAGGAGAGGGTGCTTGGGGCCGGGTGCTGAGGCCAGGGACGAGGCGGAGCCCCATCTGCTGAATTCCCTGCCCGCGTGGGGTGTGGCCACAGGCTGTGGGGCCACAAACCAGAGCCCCTCCCAAAACTCTTAACATACTGGTTCAAAGGCTATTTACGGTCCTTAGGGCTTTTCAGAGTTTCCAGTCACACGGAATTATGAAGATTTGTCTTTAATCTCCAGTTGCGTGGAAAGAACTCGGGACTGGGACTCCAAGACTTGGGCTTAGGTCTTGGCTCTGGCCGCAGTTCTGGGGTCTGGACCGGACCTTCTGGGTCTGCGTGCCAGAGAAGACAGTGACGGTGGCCTTAGCGCACCTGCTCCTTCTGAGTTGTGGGGTCTGATTGCCTTTTATGGCTGTGCGTGTGTGCAGTGCATACACAGACAGACAGACGGAGGCAGTATGCAGGTGGGTCTTAAAAGGTTACCGGTCCCAGGATATTTTTGTTGTTTTTTGGGTTGGCTGGTTTGAGAGTCTTGCTGGCCTCAAACTTGAGAGCCTCCTGCCTCAGTCTCCCAACTTGAGCATGCTGGGCAAGTGGCTTACCACGGACTCATGTCCCCAATCCTAATTTTTTAAATAAATCTTTTATTAGATGTACCTAGACTTACTAAACATTGGAGAAAAGTCAATATTGTTTTTATTACTGTTTTACTTCCCCAGTGAGGTTTACTTTGAAACCAGTGTGTTCACACACAGTGACTGTGTGGACTCCACCCCACAGGCCTCTTGGGGTTCTGACTCATCTGCTGACCTTTCTAGGAGGGTTTTAGAAAACTGAAAAAGTTGACTGTATTAGTTGGTTTTCTGTTGCTGATATCACAGACTGGGTGAATTATAAGGGAAAAGTTTACTTTTGCTCATGGCTGCAGGGATGGAAGGCCAGGTTGCTGCATCCGGAGGGTGGGGGCAGGGCTTGCTGCTGGGGAGTCCTGAGTGCACAGGAGCCCTGGGGTGTGCAGCAGGGGCGGGGAGAGCAGGTGCACTGGCACGGCTGCCTCCAGCTCTTCTGGCTTCTGGTCCTCTGTAGCCCTTGACGCATTAGACTAATTTTGTCCTCAAGACACATAAACGTGGGTTTATGTGAAACCTTAGAATATATCTATTGATAATTATTAATATTATGTTTTATTATATTGAACTGAGTAACAGGATAAATCACAAAAATAAAGTATCGAATTTTTAATATTTATTAAAAAGCATCCAATTTTTCAACATCAACTGGTCTAGAACATCAGAAATAAATTGCTATATGAACTACAACAAAAATACCAATAGCACTCTACAAAAAATGTAGTCTTCAATTATCACACCTAATAGCACATTCCATACACACAGATCACTTGCACTGAAAGCACGTGTTTTGCTTTTCTGGCTTTTTGTAGGATGTACTTGGCATCTCAGTGATCTTACTGTTTTGTCAGGAGGTTTTTGTTATGCAATGTGTCATTAGCAGGAACATAAAATACCATAAAGTCAGTTATTAAATTCTTAGGGTGTACTGCGTGTTTAGAATAGACATCAACATTTTCACATCAGCTGTTTACCTACAAAACCTAAAAGGTAACATCAAAAGTAAAAACCTATGTAAACTACTATGTAAACACAAACGAAGCCTACCACAGAAATCAGATTTGCTTCAGCTGTCACACCCGAAGCAGTCTTCACACGACA
Source organism: Dasyprocta punctata (assembly GCA_004363535.1). Taxonomy (NCBI): domain Eukaryota; kingdom Metazoa; phylum Chordata; class Mammalia; order Rodentia; family Dasyproctidae; genus Dasyprocta; species Dasyprocta punctata. The sequence goes on from RJWM01006546.1 coordinate 49,541, forward strand.
GCTGCCTTTTCCACACCCAAGTGTCAGTACACTGACAGCACACTCTGTTTTCCTGTCCTTCCTGCGGGGCACAGTTGACATCTGTTTTGTCTCCCTGTCGTCACAGTAGGTCTCTGTGATGCCGCGCCTGCCTGTTCACCCGTCAGCTCACCAGTGTGAGCCACAGTTTTTTGCGTAGTTCCCTGGGCAGAAACATTTTGTGTTTCCTCTGCTGTAAATGATCTCTTATGAGCTCCAGTCCCAACCAGCTAAGAAAATTTCTCCATGATATTTCGTACTAACCATTTTCTTTGCAAACTATCAAACTATTTATGCCAAATATTTAGGATTGAGTAAAACACAGCCATTGGCCAATGCTTTGCGTTTCAAGTGACATCATAGCTGCTGCATAACTCATCAACAGCATCTACTTCACTTTTGGTTTTGTTGAAAGTCTCCATCTCAGGCTTCCATTTTGTCGAGGTTTCCCTATCAATATTGCCATCATGGTGAAATATTGACATCACTTTGCCTTTTCTTTGCCATATACAAGGCCAGTGTCATATCTTTCTGAAATTCAAAGATTATACTGTACAATTCTCTGTTTTGAAATTGCAACATTTCAGCCAGGCATGGTGGTACATGCCTGTAACACCGGCACTTGGGAGGCTGAGACAGGAGGATCGCTGCGAGTTCAAAGCCAGCCTTGGCTACAGTAAGTTCAAGGCCAACCTGAACTGCATAGTGAGACCCTGGCTCAAAAAGACAAAAGAAAAAAAATAGCAACATTTCAGTCGGAATTTCTGCTTTGTTCCTGTATACAGTTCCTGCGTTGGTCAACTTGTGCTGTGTTAGCAAATGTAACATCCATTGGAGACCAGTAAACTAACTGTTGAATGTCACATTCTGATAGGTTTGGGAGATGGAAGTAACAAGTGCATTCACAACATCCTTCAGTTTATTACTATATGAATAAGGACCTGATGGCTGAGTTCCAGGATAAAAGTCAAACTGAAAGCTTAATAAGTCTTTGCATCTATGAGGGCACACATTTTTATGCCATTGACCCATCACTTTTCCATGTCTTTTACATTCCTGTGATCACCATGAGAAGTCAGTGCTAAGTACAGCAGAGCTATGCATGCTTTCAGTTCAGCTAGTGAGGTGTCATACTAGCACATTTTTTAATATGGCCATTGGGGCATGCAGAATGCTTTCCTTGTATTTCAGCCTCAGTGTATTTCGCAGCATCTTGCAGCTCTTCATCTGTTATAATTTCCAACACTGAATGGCAGCACTGTCATTCTGTCCAATACCTTTCATCCCTGCCAAGGCCCTCAGTATATTTTCAGACCTAGTTCTAACATTGGATTGTTCCATTGTGTTGTGGTGATCATTTCACAGCATTCCAACTAGTCAAAGATGGACTCACACTGCTGTTTTCTTTGTCATCGGAATCAAGGAGGTCTGCATTCCCTGTGTCTGTGTCAGTTGATTCTTGCTCCATTTCACTGTCACAGGAACTTTGACTCACATGGCCAGTGTCAAAGTCATCATCATTATCCACCCACGCCACCCTTCTGTTATAAAATGAATCATTTCCATCATTCACACAAGTAGTCTGATGATTCACTTTTCATTCCTCCAAACTTGCAAATCTGGTTTTTCATGTGCTATTATACTGAATTGGGCTACTTCTACCAGAAAAATCAAAAGAACTTTTTTTAAAAACAAATCCTGTAGTATGGGTCTACTGGACCCTCTGTGATGCTTGGGTAAACATACACAAAACCAGTTAGCTGGAGGATAAAGGTGGGTCCAAACTTCTGCACACGTGCACACTTCCTGCTGTCTGCCATACTAAGTGGGTAAACACGGATTGCTTCCTGTGTCCCTCAGGGAGAGGTACTGAGACACACAGCCAGCTACCGTTACACTAAAGGACGAATTTATAGTAGAAACTGATGGGCCCAACTGAACCCAGACTTATGTTCTAAAGCCACCAGAATTCAATCAAGAGTTATTCAGGCTCACTCCTAGTATGATCCGAATTACCTCCCACAGGCTCTGTCTCTAAACACTGCTCAGATTGTTTCCTCCTCTCAACACCTGCCAGCCCAGGAAGCTGGGTATGCTCAGTCCCTGCCCAAAACATAGCACTGCAGGAAGCACCCGGCGCCTGAAGCTGTCCCCGGCAGGGTGGCACAGGGAGGCATTGCCATCACTTTGTCCGTCCCTCCCGAAGGTCTCTGCTGCCCATTATCCTTGGCCAGGTCTGCTCACCCAGCCCATCTGCTCTCGCCCTGACACTCTCTGGCACACTGGTCCTCCTGCTCTTCACTCAGCCTGCACCATGCATCTGTGGGTTCAAAGATGCCAGCACTGTGTCACAGTGAGGCCCAGGTGCAGCCTGAGGCAGGCAGGACAGGTCTGCATCCCACGTGGCCTGTGGCTCTGCAGGCTAACGGATGTGGCCAGCAGCTTGCTGCAGGACAGAGCTGCAGGTCACCCGTCGGTTGCAGGTCTTCAGAGACTTTCTAACATGAGACTGCTAAGCTCCGTCATGAGAACGGAAGATACTAGACAGTGACGAAACGGGAAGTGGCTGGGAGGCCCTGTCCTGATGTCCTCCTTCAGATGCTTCACCCTTGCCATTGCCTCTCACTCCCATTTCATTTTGTGAATGCAGCAGTGATTCTTGTTAATATTTTGAAATTATGTAAGAGATGTATAAGACTTCTGACTATGCAAGTTTATAAAGTAAATGCTAAAGTCCCACCTTCACTGCTGCTCTTGCACCCCCACATTCCAGGGGTAGTAACTGTTACCAGCTGGGTACCTGCAGAGCAGGGCCTGGGAGCACACACCTGTAATCCCAGGGCTGCCGGAGGACCCCAAGTTCAAGGCCAGCCTGGGAGACATAGTGAGACCCTGTCTCAGAATAAAATAAGTGCCAGCTCCGTAAGCTCCTGGTTTCAATCCCCAGTGCTAGAAGAAAAGAAAAACGGCATAGGGTGCATTGTATGTCCCGGACCTAAACCCCAGGATCAGTCCAGACAGAAAGAGGTGTCGCAGAGCAGGAAGAGCACCAGCAGGCCTGGATGCTGGGACTCACACAGGCTGAGAATTCCTTGGGACCGTTCCAAGTGCACCAGTGTGCCCAAAGTGCTAGTGATGGTACGTAGAGGAGCCGAGTTCAAATTCAGGTCAAACCTACGCCTTTTCCACTTTGCCACACTGGCATTTGACTTTGTCCCATTATTTTCCACCAAAAATACACTTGTCACCAACACCGTTAGAAAGTTTATAGAGCCAGGTGTGGTGGCGCACACCTTTTATCCCAGCACGTGGGAGGCTGAGGTAGGCGGAGCGTTGTGAGTTCAAGGCCAGCCTTGGGCTACAACTCGAGCGCAAGGCCAGCCTGAGCTACACAGTGCGACCCTGCCTCAAAAAACTAGGGCTGGGAGTTTGGCTCATTGACTTAAGCGCCTGTCTGACAGGCGTGAGGGTGTGAGTTCAATCCCCAGTGGCGCAAAAAAAAGTTTATAATTATCCAGGTGATAAGCAATAAATACAGTAAGACAGTACCTACAAATCACTGAGTGGCAGGAAATGGAAAATGACTTTGGTTTTAAAAACCAAACAAAAAAACCTTTGAGAAGAAAAACCCTAAAGCAGCTCAAAGGCGGTTCAGCTTAGCACACTGTCAGCAGGCATGCAAATACTGCTGAGCGAAGTTCTGAGGACATACTCTCTTGACTGTCTCACAAGCTTGTAAAGACTGGATGTTTTTAAAGTCTTTTTCCAGGCCACTTGCATTCCATTATTCGTTGTCCTTTCCTTTCAATGCACTCTAAATTTTCGCATTCCAACTAAGTCCCTGCAGAAGGGACATCCTCCTCTCTCTAGGTTTCCCTTACAACCACTCGTGAAAGCTGCGCAACTCCCTTACTCAAGGAGTGGTCCAGCTGGCATGGTGGTGCACACCTACCTCCCAGCATTCCCGAGGCTGAGGCAGGAGGATCGCTGCGAGTTCGAGACCAGCCTGAACTGCACAGGGGGATGCTGTCTAAAAAACAAAAAAAAAAGATCCATGATCCTGAGCTTCACTCATACAAATCACCACCTACCCCCAGATTTGGGGTGCTCAGTAGCTCCTTGATTTCTCTGAGTGGATTCTTCTGTCTCTTAATACAATATCCTTTCATTGAAAAGATACCCAATGTGATAGAAAAACATGCTGAATGTTTAATCTCTTAAAAATTATTACAGTAAAAGACACATTGCCGTTAATCCCCTCCAAGTCCTCCCTCCCTGTGCACACACTCGCCCCGTGGCTGTCGCCGCTCTCCGCAGCAGCTCTGCAGTCCTCTTTCCTGAGGGTCTTCAGCTGTGCTTTCCTGGCTGCCTCGACATCCTGAATTGATTCGAAGTGCTTCCCTTACATGGTCATTTAGACTTTGGGGAAGAGCCAGAGGTAGCAGTGTCAGGTCTGGTGGACAAGGTGGGTGAGGTGGACGAGGACAGTGTCAGGTTTTACAAGCCTGCCTTTCCATTGAATTGCACTCAGCAGTAGCATTCACTGTATTTTTTATCATACCTTGCAAAGACACTCAGGAATTAGGACATCTGGAACCGCTTCAGAAACTGGGAAGAACAATGAGGTAAGTGTGTTCAGTGCAAGGGGAATTCATGGCAGTGTCTTTCACTGTATAAATTTTTCTAAAAAACTTGAAGCATTTGCTGTGTGTTTCCATTGCACTTCACGCACTGTCCTCAGCATTTGCTGCACCCTCGCAGCACAGCTAGACTTCTGTTCTTGGCTGATGAAGAATTAACGGGGTGAGACAGAGCCTCTTTCAGTCCTATAGGTTCTTAAGCTAGAGCAACTTAACCTGGAAAAGATCCCTGATCTCTTAAACAGTCTTTTTCAACTTTTTATGTAACTGACAATCTGTATCTTGTGCATCACGCATTGCACCCACCAGGGGGAGCTCTGGTAAAGCAGCAAGTCTAGGACTGTGCCCCAGAAATAAGGAGTAGGCCAAGGGGGTGCCCTAGGGATTCGATCACTGTGGCTAATTATTTACAATTAAATCCAGCGTTCAGTGCCTTCGCTGCACAAGGCACATGTCAAATAGCAGCACACGGGCAGTGGAGGGACAGCCCCAGGCCGGGATGTGCAGGCAAGGAAGGAGGTGGGCGTTACAGCAGGACCCCCAGAATCCTCCCATCTGGCAGCAGGGGAAGACTCAACCCAGGAGCCAGAGAAGGAATGACCGGAGAAGGAGCGAGGCCGCGAGAGGCTCGTACCCGAGTCAGCACTGGGGTCCACGTGCAGCTGTGAATAGTGACATCCTTGGTTCGTGATGGCACAGAGCGGTGACACACAGCAGCTTCAGATGGGGTGGGTACCAGGCAGGCCCACCGCGGGCGCCACCCCTGATGCCCGGATGGATAGGTGCATGAATGGATGTATTGCGGCACTGTGGACTGAACCCAGAGCCTTCAAACGGAGCCACATCCCCAATCCTTTCTCATTTTTTGAGACTGGGTCCTGTTAATTTGCTCAGACTTGCCATCCGCCTGCCTCAGCCTCCCATAGTGCTGGGATTACAGGTGTGCACCACCACAACTAGCGGTGAATTCTCCAATAGACTGAAGTCTGTTGCTCAAAAATTCAAATTTGCCCTTATATGAGTTTTACTGCCTTTCAGGAATAGGTTTTTGTTTTGTTTTGTTTTTTTGCGGCACCAGGGATTGAACTCACAACCTCACGCCTGCCTGACAGGCGCTTAAGCCACTGAGCCAAACTCCCAACCCTAGTTTTTCAAGACAGGGTCACACTATGTAGCTCAGGGCGGTCTTGCACTCGCATTGTAGCCCAAGCCGCCTCAAACTCACAACACTCCTCCTACCTCAGCCTCCCGAGTGCTGGGATTAAAGGCGTGTGCCACCACTCCCGGTGGAACAGGTTTTCTTTATTTGAGGGTCACATATACTACTTTTCTCTCTGCATGCGTCTATCGGATTTTAACCTAGGGTCACAAACACACTCAAGTACACAAATATAGGAGCGAGATACACACCCCGCAGAATAACGGTTCATTATTAAGAACACTGCTGTTCGGTGCTCACTTAGCCTGCGTAGTGCATCCTCCCGGCCTCTGCAGCTGAGCGTACAGGAAGACAGTTCTTGGGTAGGTCACTTTGCCAGTGCAGATTCAAAGTTTCTCAGCTCGCCCAGTTTCAGACATTCTCAAATAACAGCTGTCAAGGAGCTGGCTTCTCGAGGCTTCCATTTAGACACCGTACTTCCCTCTCCTCCCGTCTTTCTCCCGGAGATGCAGACCTGGCTGAGCCTCGATGGCTCCCGGCCTGGCAGTCACGTGGGTCATCGGCCTGCGCCTCTGCCCCGGAACTGCCTTCGCTATCTTCGGCTTTGGGCTAGTTTAACTCCTACAGGCCACTCTTACTGCCCTCTGAGAGCTTTGGTGAAGCACCACGGGACCCAGTCGCCATCCCCTCCTCGGCTGGCCTGTCTGAGCAGGAAAGGGGACATTAACAGGTCAACTACAAGTGCTGCGCAAGGACGCGCCACCGCGGACCCACGCAGAGTGCGCTCAGCCTCTCCCGGGCAGAGACAGAGGACTGGTGCGGAGGAGACGCGGAGGCTGGCGTGGGGCTGGAAGAAAGAGGGAGGGACGCGGCCAAGCTGAGGACGTGGAAATGCAGGTTCCCGGGTCAGAAAGTAAAGGGGTGAGGGGGGAAACGGACGGCGCCGCTCTGGAACTACAGTTCCCAGGAAGCCTAGGAGTGCGTGGGGCGGCTGCGGCCGGATGTGAGGCGATCTATGGGCGGATGTGAGGCGATCTATGGGTGGATGTGTGCCTGACCCTTGCTGGTCCCGGGCGGATGTGAGGCAGTCTGGGCCGGATGTGAAGCGGCCTCCAGGCGGAAATGGCGCTGTCCCGAGCGGAAGTGAGGTGAGTGCGCGCCGCGACCTTTGAAGGGAAGAGGAAGTGCTCTTGCGTTTCGCGGCCAGAGGCCTGGTTGGCTAGGTTGGGGCGCGGCGGAGGCCGCGGGGTCGCAGGTCGCGGCGTCACAGGCAGCGGCCACTTCCGAGGCGGCGGCCTGGGGCGGGGAGGGGGCGGCGGCGGCCCCCGTCTTCGCGACTCCTCCGGCGACTCGCCCGCAGAGGGAGCACAATGTCCGCCGAGGTGCCCGAGGCGGCGTCAGCCGAGGAGCAGAAGGTGAGCGTGGCGGGAACGGACCCGGGCGGGCGCGCGGGTCCCCGGCCGGTCCCAGAGGTGCCATGCGGGGCGCCCCCAATCGGCCGGAGCCGAGCGGCTGTGCACCTCACTTCGTTCGAGAAGTTCGCGTTTCCGCCGGTCAGGCCGCAGCGTAGACCCGTTTGGGCTTCGGGCCCGGAGCCGCATCTGACTCCACCTGCGTATTCGCGGACGACAGTCCGCGGGAGCTGGGGTTCTGAGCACAAGTCCCGTGGGAGCGTGGGGTGTGCTGCGGCCCGGGAAGCCGCTCTCCCGTGTGGGGACCGAGCGCCGACCCCGCACCGTCCTTCCTTCCGCCGCCCTGCCCTCCTGGGAACCGGCGCGGGCGAGGAGACGGAAGAGTCTGCGGCGGCGTCTCCGCAACCGTGATGGGCAGAGGAAGCGTCTCTCACAGGCCAGACAGCTTCCCAAACACCGCAAGCGTCGCTGATGCTTGGACTCGGGACCCTCATCCGGAGGAAGTCCTAAACCCGATCCATACGTGCTAACTTTTCCTGAGTCAGATGGTGCTGCCGTATTACTAAGTAACTGAAGAAGGTGATAGCATAAATAATAGGCCTAGAATATTCCAGTGAAAGTTCTTGGACTTTTTTTTAGCACTTTGCAAAAAGAAAGATGGTCTTCCGATGCAAAAAAAGTTTGTAAATATAGCTTAAGGATTTCAACTTTATCAGTAATGTAAATCACCTATTCACTGTAAAGTATTTATTGCACTGTTCATTATTGGGTCAGATTTAGAACTCAGGAAATCCACACTTACAGGGTCTTGTCTTAAGGACTGAAATCAAGGGCACACAATAGTGTGCTAAGTAATTTTCTTTAAGATTCGTTAGTAGGTTGTTAAAGTGTGACATGTCAGTTTCGAGAGTGTAAAGGCTTCCATTGGAACGGCCTAATGTATTTCTTAATACTAAGGATAGCCTGAGTGTTTTGACGATTGTATTAAACATTTATCTGGATTCTTGATTTTAGCTGCTGTCATTAATACCGAGCATGTTGGGAATATAGTGTCCTTTTCTTGAAGATTTGCCGCAGATGTCCAGGGCTGGTGGCCTGGATGCCACCCCAGACAGGAGGAAATGTGCACAGTCATGTCCATGCCCTGTGGGCCAGATCACCTGTTTCTTCTATTTGTAAGAACAGGTGGCCCGAGAAATCGGGTTATTGTCTGTGTACCTAATTGACCTTTTAATCAAAGCCGAAGTACTCAGCTAAAAATACGTCCATGACTTTCGCTGGGTTAGCTGTTGCCTCAGAAAAATCGAGGTGACAAGTTGGAGCTGTCAGGGAGTCAGAGCCAAGTCCTGTCTCTGTGCAAGGGTAGTGTGTGCACCTGTGTTCAAGGGAGGAGGCAGACAGGCCTCTATATTTTGTTGGGGTAGTAATTAAACATGCACAAGCAAAACACTTTATAAGCTCTCATCCCTTAACTTTCACACCACTCTAAAAGTGAAATACAGATGAGACCATTGCATGTGGCTGGTGTTTTTCTAACCTGAGTCTCCAAGGTGCTGAGTGTGTGGGCGCAGCGGCTGAAGGGCAGGCCTTTTGGGAGTGTGGCATGTGGACTCCTCTAGGCCATGTGGTGACTCGGTTTCCTTCAGAGTGAGCTCAGAGGTCAGCTGACTCCCTAGAGTCACGGAAACAGTGTCGTTTTAAACTGGCTCCCTTCTCTCACTGCCCTGGATGGTTAGCGTTGCCCCTGGGTCAGGTGGACGCTCCAACCACCAGTCTGAGACGCTGCTCCGAGAGGAAAGGTGGTTCAGAGCCGCTGGGTGTGCGTGCGCTGTTCTCACTGACCACTGAGTGGAAACAAAACACTAGCACTTTTGAGAAGGGACCTCGTGGGTCTATCAGCTGTGAATTTGAGTTCATGAGCTCTGAGCTGGGAGTGGGCAATGTAGTGGTTCCGGGGCGGGAAGCGGAACTGCCAAGTGATGCTCGAGGCTCCCTTAGGGCAGCCTGAGGACATGGCCCCTGCTCTGGGCCCCTGCCTCCAGAGCATCCAGCACCCGGCCCAGCAGCTCTCAGGACCTGTGGGCTGAGGGTCCTCCCAGCCTTCCTCACGAAGCCTCACCCAAGTGTCTTCCCAGACCAACGGCAGTGAGAAAAGGCACACAAGCTGGCGACGTGGTCTGGAACCTCAGCTTGGGCGCAGCTCAGAAAGCCAAGGTGTGTGTGTGTGTGTGTGTGTGTGTGAGAGAGAGAGAGAGAGAGAGAGTGATATTGCTTGTAATTTTTGAAAGAATATCAGGTAGCAAGTTTTCTGGTGTTTGTACTATACATTAAAGAAATTTGGAAAGGGTAACAGAAATGTTGATTAAAATATTTCGGTTAAAAGTACATAGGAGCTTTGGTGTGTGGTGGAAGAGGAGTAGAGCTACCATATTACTTGAGCTATAGTCATGTGCCACATAGCAGTGGTTTAGTACAGAACTGAATCCTACACCTGCCCAGCAGTCTCTGAGAGGCGGCCAGGACAGGCATGGCACTGGCCAGGGGTCAGGAGACCCAGGTGACCTCCGGCGCCACCTGGCTGGGGACCTCGGACAAGTCCTGGGTTCCCTTTGCATAACAGGGCGGGTTTGTCTGCTGGATGCTGGTCACAGGATGGAGTCCAGCCTTTCTCAGCCTGACACTCAAGCCCTGTCACCGTCTCCCTCCCGTCTGCCGAGCTCCTCCTCCTCGTGCCGCGCGATTCCCACACCAGACTCCTCTCGGTGCTCTTCGTCTGTGGACAGAGCCTTCTTGCCACGCCCACGTGTGCCAAAAGCCTGGAGCCTCTGCTTCCCTGCAACCGCCAGCACAGGGTCTTGGATAAAGCAGATGAGATCAAGCTAGGCGTGGCGGCACACACCTGTAATCCCAGCCCTTGGGAGGCCGAGGCAGGAGTTCCAGGCCAGTCTGGGCTACACAGTGAGTTCAAGGCCTGCCTGAATTGTGTAATGAAACTCCTCAAAAAAAAAAAAAAAAAAAAAAACCAAAGCAGTTGGAGTCAGTCAAGATTAAGTTTGATTATGCAGGACAGGAAAATACAAATAGTAGTTTAAACGAGATAGGAGTTAATCTCTTTCCTGCTAAAGCATCCTAAAGGCGCCTAACCCAGGGCTGGGAGGTGACCAGGCTCCTATTCCCAGCACCTCGCCAGATTTCGAAAACTTGCAGTTAATGCAGGCAGTTCCTGGGGCAGTTTTGATGCCGCTTTTGGTCCCGAGAAGACGTGATGGAACTTTCTGGCTCCGCTGAGAATGAGCAGGCACGTGGCGGGCCTTGCCTGTGCCACGGTTCTTGGCACTGTGGAGGGAGTGAGCCTGGAGCTGCAGACCCTGCGGCTCATCTCAGCCATGCACCCCACCTGCCATTCAGCGGTGTCCGGCTGTCTGGGGGACCCAAGTGCAGGACTTGTGTGCAATGCAGAGCTGCACTCCTACTGCAACTGAACCTGCGAAGCTTGCAAAAGGTTGCTAGGCTTTGTGGAAATGCAGGGAAGTACCTGGCTGTGCTCCTTTGTTAGACTTTGATGGGCAGGCAGCAAGGATCAGAAGCATAGGTGGCCCCTGCTTCCTTCTCACCCCAGCCTGGGCCTTCTGGGCAGCATCATATCTGCAGGCTGCTTCGACCCAACTCCCCCCCACCCCAGCCACTGGAGGAGGCCTGGCCTGGCCACAGTCTTTCACTGCTGGTGCTGGAAGAGGGCATCACCCAGCCAGTGTCCCTCTCAGCCCCTGGGAGACAAAGCAGTTCTGACTATTCGAGTGCTCATACGTGTGTGTTTTAACTGGTAGCCCACCAGCAGAATGTCTCCCGTAACTTGATAGCATCATTCACAGAAATGCAGGTGCCTCAGTTAGCACTGGTACATGTTAGGCCCCACGCTGGATACGGAATAGACTGAAAGTTCTTTCTGGGAAGCGTGTATTTTGTAAAGTGGGTACCTTATTGATAGTACTGTTCTCAAGTTCCTGGATTTGGTTTCCCTGGATTTCTGTCCTCAGAGCTGAAGTTCTGAGTTCTGTGCTTCTCCACAACCCCCTGGGAGTTACTGGCTTAGGAACCACGCAGCTAAGTAAACTGCTGCAGTCTGGCCTCTGTTTCTAAAATGTAGCAGAGTACAGCACAGTTTGCTTATAAAGTAAAATTCAAAACCAGATTCAATTTTTTTTTTTTTTAAGACAGGGTCTTGCTATATAGTCTAGGCTGGCCTGGAATGCCCAGAAAGCCTCCTGCCTCAGCCTCCTGAGTGTTGGGATTACAGGTGTGTACCACCATGCCTGGCAATCCAGATTTGAATTTTAAAAAATAATTTCTTTGGTTTGTTCCTCTTTCTCCCTTCACTAATTTCTGTTTTTATTTTACCATTTCTTTGTATTCCTTTGTCTCTATTTTTTGGTGGAACTAGTACTCAACCTTTCTGTTTAGTGGGTTTCCCTTAAAGTTTCATCATACGTCTGTCTTTTTTTTTTGTACTGGGGATCAAACTCACAACCTTGCGCCTGCCAGGCGGGTGCTTAGGCCACTGAGCTAAATCCCCAGCCCTATTTTTTGAGACAGGGTCTCACTATGCAGTTCAGGCTGATCTTGAACTCCCTTTGTAGCCCAGACTGGTCTGGAACTCACAACGATCCTCCTGCCTCAGCCTCCTGAGTGCTGGGATTAAAGGTGTGTGTCACCACGCCCGGCTTATCACATGTCTTTAACTAGACAAAATGTAAAATAAATACTATAAACTTCCAAGTGATATGAGGCTACAGAACACTTAACTCTGAAAATGCTACAGTAATATATAGTATTTTTGTTCTCTAACCTGCAAGGTTTGATAATTCTCATTATTAGAAAGTTCCCATGATTTCTTCATAACAGAATTAATAGTGTATGATTTCCAGTTAGAGATTTCTGTTTGTCTTGTGTTACTGGCTTTAACCTAATGAATCGCCATCATAGGCCAATAAAATCAGGAAAATGAGCAACTTAATCTCCGCGGTCCTGTTCAAAAGTGGAAAACAGGACATGGAGTACAGTGTGACTACATGTTTCTGGACATCAAAAAACTTCCTAAACATTTACTGCAGGTAGAACAAAAGCAAATCCCGAAACAGGTTTGAGGTAGAACCGCAAACAGCAAAGAAATGAGTATGCACAAGTGCCTACTGCCTCTTCCCCAGTGGGGTTCAGAAAAGGACAGAGGGCTCTGGCGGGGTGCTCCGGCCCCGGCCCCCTAAGAGAGCAGCAGCCTCCCCCACCTCTGAAGCTTGCAGTCTCGGCTTTAAAGCATGTTGCGGATTGCAGACTGAGAGGTGTGTCATCTTGAGAGCTCTGGGGGCCTGTGTCGCCAACCCAGACGGCATCTTCAGAGTGTGGGGAGGTTGCCATGTGACGGGGGACAAGCACGTGGTGCTCGCTTTGCATGGCGAAGCTTACATTGTGGGGCCTTTTCCCCAGCTTTGGTAGTAAACACAACTGCAACTTGAAATCCAGCTGGGAGCTGCACCCGCAGGAGCTCGGGGCTCACTGGGGTGCGCAGGCTCAAACTGTTGGGCCCCAGTGATCCCCGGCCTCGGCCCCCTGAGTAGCAGGAGCCACAGGTCACCACCGTGCCCACTTGAGTCGGTTCTTTTCTGTAGGAAAAATAAATCCGCCTCCTGGTGCTTACCACAGGCAGTGTTGTTACACTGACTGTATAGAAAAAGGAGGAAGAGGAAACCTGCTCCATGTACACCTCAGCCCAGGCCTTGTGCCTTGTCTGTATTGTGAATGGGGAAACATAGGGGAAAAAAGGAAGGAAGGGAGGGAGGGAGGGAGGGAGGGAGGGAAGAAAAAGAAACAGAAATCTGCCCTAACTCTAAAGGCCTTTTCAACTGTCCGTGCTGCTGCTGACTTGCTGGTAGGCCGCCTGAGTGTGACGCAACATGCTGACCAGGCCGGCGACCACGGACCCCACGCTCTGCAGGGAGGGAGGCACGCAGAGCCGCGCCACGCCGGCCACCTTCCCCTCAGGCTGCGCTGGCAGTGCCTGGGAGGCCTCAGCTTGTGGTTGACCTTCCATGGAGGCAACTGAGTTTAGAAGCTGGAAGCAGCCTGCCGCGCGGGGAGCGGGCCTCCTAGACTGGGCACTGCGGCAGCACTTGACGTGCCGAGGCTCCTGGGGTGCACTCACGATGCCCCAAGACAGGTGAACGTGGAACAGTGGTCTATGTCACATACCTCACTGTCACCTCTTGGGGACACATCGTTTACATTAGTCACTTTCTCGTTGCCATGACAAGTACCCAATAGTTACAACTTACAGGTGGAGAGAGGTTTACTTTAGCTCCCAGTTTTCATGGGTTCCGTCCATGGTGAGCCGGGTTGTGACAAGGACAGCCGCTCACTCTGTGGCCCCAAAAAGCAGGAGTGGTGGGGAGCAGGGACACGAATACCCCTTCCAAGACACATTCCCAGTGTGAGGCTTTTGAGGGACGTTTCAGTAGCCGTCAGCCATGGCACGCGTGCTAGCTTGCGCCCATTGGTCTAAACTGAAGGGTTCAGTCGAGTGACCAGCTGAGCCCGTGATCTAAAGCCTCCGTCTCTGGGCGAGTGCAGGGCTGGCGGCCAGAGGGCCCTGTGAGCCGGGCTTGTGGCCGCTGCGAAGACTCCAGAGCTACAGGGAACTGCAGAGCACAAGCGGGGAATGGCTGGTGCGCCCGCGGAAGACGGGGTTTGACAGCTGCGCCTCTTCTAAGTCCTCCGAGACAGATGGGGTAGAGCAATAAATACATAAGGGAGACGAGGAAAGGTTTGGCAATATGTAAAGTAAATAAATAGTGAACATGGATATGATTATAAGGAAAATTTGTGAAAAAATTATATGAAGTTACCAGTTCCTAGATAAATGGTTTTCTAGAGCAGTTGGTTTGCGTTTGTGGGGTTAGCATTCCTGCTTCTGAGGGCTCTGAAGTTACCGGGAGGAGGCCTCGCTGGCAGCTGCTCCCCTTTCCCCACGGCACTCGCCGTGCAGTGGGGATGCTGCCGCCCTGGAAGTGCAGCCGCTTGTAGAGTGGACACTGCATCAAGTCTCGGGTCGGAGATAGATAGGCTGAAGACACTGGCAGTCTTGTCAGAAACAGATTTTGATACGTTAAAGAATGGTGCCTTTGACAAAACAGTTTGTCATCTTAAACACGGGACAAAGTCATGCAGGAAAATAACTAGATGTGACAGTGGAAGAAGATGTCTGCCTCCTTTGCAGATATTAAGATCTGTGTTAATTTAGCCAGGAAAAATATGCTGGTCGGTAAGCTGCTGTTAATTTGCAGTAAAGGATCTAAGGAACTTCAAATCATATGTAATTCTGGGTAAATAGAAAATCAGAAAGATCTTTTAGATTTGAGCAGATAATCCTCTAAATATAGCAAAGAGCTGAAGAGTTCCATAGAAGGTGACTAACTATAAATGTATTCTACATGACTGGAAAGTAACGGCAAGACTTTGGAGCTGAGCTGTCTTGGTATTTTTATCCAGTGTGTGGGGTGTTACACATGCATCACAGCTATAATCGAGCTCTCACATGGAACGGCTGGAAAACAAGAGCAAGGCATCTTAACGTTCCTGTGCCTAGTTCTTAGTCAGAGGCTGTGTCCCCTGGTGTGCACAACAAGTCAGAATCCAGATACTAAAAGGCGAATTATTTTCAAAAACCTGAGTTGTAATAAGTAATCTCTTTAAAATTGTTTCAGGAAATGGAAGATAAAGTGACCAGTCCAGAGAAAGCTGAAGAAGCAAAACTAAAAGCAAGATATCCTCACCTTGGACAGAAACCTGGAGGTTCTGATTTTTTGAGGAAACGATTGCAGAAAGGGGTAAGTTGCTGCGCGTGATCCAGTGTGCTAGTGGAGATGGTGAAAGGGTGTCTGCTTGTTCTGTGTGTGTGTGTGTGTGTGTGTGTGTGTGTGTGATTTTCTTTAATATTTTACACTGTTCATACCATTAGCAAATATGGAAAGAATCTAGAACTCTCATGTTTTAAGTTACAAATTATTTCAAGCACGTTCCATAGTGCAGATAGTCACAGAACCCATGTTCCCACCACCTAGGTTTAATGTGCTAATATTTTTTACTTCAGTTTTATTCTCTGTAAGAAAACAAATGTGAATACAATGAAACTTACCCTGTGTTTGACTTACATCCCCTTCTCCAGCAGCAGCTGTTACCATTACTGAGAAGCTGGTGTTTAGCTTGCTGCTCATAGTTTTAAATTTTTTCCTGTAGTATAAATTACTGAAAACTTTTTTTCCTAAAAATCTTTCCTTTTGGTCAGGTGGAAACCATTATTTCTCAGTGAAATGTGAATTTCATTGAGATGGTGGTACTTTTTCCTTCTAACCGTGTCTTTTATTCTGTTATGAAAAAAAAAATGAGAGAGTTCTTTTGTCAGCTTAAGCACATTTGAATTACCAGATTTGGATCAGACAAAGGTGAAATAATTATATTTGGGAGAAGGAGACACCAAATCGTGTTTCTTCTTAAATAATACCTAAATATGCAAGTATCCATTACTTGCATAGAAAGAACGTTGGGGGAGGGGTGCCATAGCCGTATTTGGATTGTTTTCCTAAATTAAGTTCCAGATAATATTTTTAAAAATTATATTTAAGAGTCAAAAGACAGAATGGTATTTTATACTCTTGCATGAAATAAGAACGTTCACAACATTGAAATACTAAGTTAAAGGAACACACTGAATATCTAAAAATGTAAAACCTCTGTACCATGAAATATCCGGAGAAGAAATTATTACTGAAAAACACACTTTTAAATACATTGGAAAGGGGGTTACCTCTTAAAGGATGCAGGACTATAATCAGTAAACACAGAAGGGAGAAAGAAGAAAAGTATTTATTCTTGATAGAAATCAGTGAAATGGAGCTGGGGAATTAGCTCAGCAGCACAAGCGCCTCACTGGCAAGTGCAAGGTTGTGAGTTCAATCCCTGGTATCAAAACAAAAAAAAAGGAGATCAGTGAAGTGTAAATTATGTCATAGTATATATGCAACTAAATTATGGACTATTTAAATAGTATCTCCTGGTATGGTTGAAATCAAATGAAACTGATGTGCTCTTTATTTTGTGTAAACATTCAAAATCATTAGTCTTATTTTGGAAAGTGATACTGATCAAAATTTATTAAAGTATTCATATTCCTGAATGAATAATCTTAGGGATTACTGTAAGGATAGAATTCAATATATCTTCAGGTTTGAAGCTGTTTCCTTGTAGCTTCAGCTATAATTAGAAGTCTCTTCAGTACTGAACAGCAGAGAAATTGTTACATAAGTTGTAAGAAGCCACGAAAGTGGAATGCCATACAGTTATTTTAAACCGTGGCTGTGAAGATCATGATACAGGATGAGTGGAATGTCCGTCTGG
Source organism: Dasyprocta punctata (assembly GCA_004363535.1). Taxonomy (NCBI): domain Eukaryota; kingdom Metazoa; phylum Chordata; class Mammalia; order Rodentia; family Dasyproctidae; genus Dasyprocta; species Dasyprocta punctata. The sequence goes on from RJWM01006546.1 coordinate 66,214, forward strand.
AGTCTCGCTGTGTGGACAGCGCACAGCCAGGACCACTGGAAACCCTCCTGGGGCACATTGTCGCTGTGAGCTGCTGTTTGGACCTGACCGTCCCCACCAGTGTTGAGGGACTGGATCATCTGTCTCCTGCCCAGCTGTGGCAGGCGGGTTCCTTCCAGGGTTGGGGCTGTCATCCTTGTCGTTTCCTTCCAGCTCCAGCTACCTGTGACTTCACGTCTTCACGTCAGAGCTGTGTGCCTTGTTCCTGGGGTGGCACTCTAGGTGCAGATCATTGAAAATGAAGACAAGGCAGTTGATCAAATAATAACACAGGATTTGAGAGATAGCTCTTGAATGATTTGCTTCTGGATTGTACCAGAATGTCACTGAATACTTTTTTTACATGTGTATACTAGGAAAATGAAACTTGGTGAGTGGTTGGTCAGTGGGTTAGTTGGTTCTTAAATGTGAGTAGTCCCAGGGCTCCGGGTTTGATTTTCCTGTTGCAGTAATAAGCAAACACAGTAAATTAACACCTTTCAGTAGTGTCCTCATCATGCTGAGGACTAGATAGGATTTTTTTAGGTCCCTTGACGTCACTGTCCTCGGTGGTGTGACAGGTTAATGTTTTGCAGTACTATCACTAGGCTCTCCCAGCAAGCCCCTGCTCACCGTGGCCTTAGAGGCTGTCGGAGCAGGAAGGATGTGCAGAAGTAGCCTGGCCAGGTTTTCAGTGTTTGTGGAGTCTGTGAAGCCCCATGCTTAGACTTTGTCTGTAGACCTCAATATGAGAAAATAACTGGTTCACCTCAATTTAAAGGGTCTTTTTTTTTTTTTTTTAAGCAAAGTAATATTTTAACTGCCTGAGGTTTTGTTTTGTTTTCGTTTGGTTTTTAACAAGAAAGCGTAACTTCTTTCTCTGGCATTCTCGCCCTGAAAGTTTTTGTTGATCTCTGTAAGAATTCACTGTCCTTTCTAATAGTGTTCTTTCAGGTTAGTGCTATCAAGCACTGATTTTAGTTTTGTCTCTAGCCACACTTGATAAATTTAATTTCTTTTTTCCAAGCAGAGAAACTGCCTAATCTGCAGTTAAGTGAAATCCTTTTCTGATGAACTTCTATTTACTATAAAATAGTTGTTCACTACATTTGGGGAACCTGCCTAAAATTACACAATGCATTGAATTTCCTTTTGGACTTTGTTGAGAAGCTCCCCAGGCCATTTTCTCCTCCAGAGGCTGCCGCACTCAAAAACTGTGCTTTAGTATGCAGTGCATCTGAGTTCTGAGACTCTGCTCGTTTAAAAGTGCTGAGCAGAAATGAAGCTGGAGCAAGCCTGGACAGGCCTGGCCGGGGTTTCCTTGTGACTGTTCTGTAGGGTCCGTAGGGTGACTCATGGAAAGCGCTTTCTAACTTTAGATCCTCTTTGGCTAGAGACCAGCTGGGGCTTATCAGGAAATAGTCCCAAGGAGGAGCAGCCCACACGGCCCCTGCCTAGACAACCCGGCTGTCTTCCCTGGACTGCGCGTTCCTGGCCCCTTAGGCTCCTGTCACCTGAGGCACCCTGAAGAGAGACACCCTCCCAGCTGCCATTCCTTCCTGTGCTGTTGCCTTCTGCCAAGCTGGAATGGGGCACAGTCCCCTCTGTAGAGCATCCTAGCACTTTGTATTGTTTTCTTTTTTTAATTTTAATTCACTTTTTTTTGTATAGTTGACAAAATCATATATATTTAAGGCATACAGCATCGTATGTTGAGATAACATGTTGTGAAGTGATTGCTACAGTCAAGCTAAAACACATATCCATTGCCTCACATACGTACAGTAATTCTTCATTTTATAGTAGTACAAATCAAAAAAACTGTTAAAAAAAGAAAAATGTGTTCATCATCTGAGTCCCAGAGACAAAGCAAAACAATTAAGTGAACACCATTCTAGACAATTTCTCACTATCTCTATACATTATGCACTTTTTAAAATAAAAAATTGGTAACGTCCTATGTACTGTTTGGTGACCTGCTGTTTCACTGAACATAGGGTAGTGGACATATCAGTAAATCCATATCAACACTGTGATCCTTAACTATAATTAGTAACTCATTTCCATCCTCCATGACCTCCTTTACTGCCCCTCTTCCTTCCTTCCTTCCACTTGTCTCATTTCTATCTCATGGCATGTTTTATGGCTCCCACATACTGGGGAAACGTGCAGTGTTGTCGGCACACAGGTTATTTCGCTTATTATGAGGATCGCCAGCTCCACCCATTTCTCTTTACTGCTGAATGATGCCGCCTTGTGTGTGTACCACATTTTCTTAAGCTATTCACGTTGATGGGCACCTAAGCCGACTCCATATCTGAATTGTGCCGCAGTAAATGGGTATACAGTTGTCCCTATAGTAGGCTGACTTTAATTCCTTCTGGTATAAGCAGGGAGTGGTATAATTGGATCAAATGGTAGCTCTGTTTTGAGTTTTCCCTTTTCCATTTTTGTTAGTCTTATATTCTTAAGATGGTGTCATAATCATTCTTTTGTGTGACCACTGTCTCTCCTCACTCTTATACAGTGCCTCCATGTAGCAGGCACTCAGGCAAGCTCATCTGCTCTTTACCCAGGAGCTCATTGGATGAGCTATGTTAAGGTCAGTCTTTAGTTCGTATGTTAGTGACTTATTCCTTCCTCCAACTAAAATGTGTATTAGTTGTTCTTAGTGTCTTTTGTGAAAAATGTAAGTAAATAAGACAGAGCTGTGCATTTTAAGCAGATGAATTTGTAGTGGGTTTACTTCTTCCATTGTTCTAACATTTATGGTAATTTTTATTTCACCTGTCTTACTTTGTTTTTGTTTGTTTGTTTTGGTACCGGGGATGGAACTCACAACCTTGCAGCCTACCAGGCAGGCGCTTATGAACTGCTTTACTTTGAATAAGTATGATTTAAAGTCTTGCAGAAAAAGCTGGGCGTGGTGGCATACACCTTTAGTACCAGCACTCGGGAGGCTGAGACAGGAGGATCCTTGCAAGTTCAAGACCAGCCTGGGCTATAAAGTGAGTTCAAGACCAGCCTGAACTGCATAGTGAGACCCTGTCTCAAAAAATAGGGCTGGGGATTTAGCTCAGTGGCCTTAGCACTGCAAGGTTGTGAGTTCAATTCCCAGTACCAATAAAAAAAAAAGAAAGAAGAAAAGAAAAACTCATCCTAGCTGAAAGAGTACCAACAACCAAAATAATTGGGGATGATTGGCACATCCTTAATGCAAATTGATGAATTATCTGTTTTTATTTTCAAAATCATTTCAGCAACTTTCCACCCTGGCAGCTCTGTTAATAGAAAGATTCATGTCCTACTGAATGCACAGCTTTTTATTCCAAGATAACACTTGATGTCCCTTTTGAGGGTGTTGGATTAGAACCTAAAAAAAATCTCTGTTAACTTACGTTGGGGCTCAGGGTAAAGATGTGCTGTTTTAGCTGATTATATTCTGTGTCAAATTTGTTTAGGCCAACCCATGTGATACTGGCTGTGTAGGGTCTCGTCTGCATCTAAAATCAGTCTAATGTATATGAAAGCTTTCAAACTAATTGAGGTTTTTATGTTTGTTTTTGTAGCAAAAATATTTTGATTCTGGGGATTACAACATGGCTAAGGCAAAGATGAAGAACAAGCAACTGCCTACTGCGACCCCGGATAAGACCGAGGTCACTGGTGACCACATTCCCACTCCACAGGACCTTCCTCAGCGGAAGCCATCCCTTGTCACGAGCAAGCTGGCTGGCTGATTAAAAGAGCTAAACTGCATGGATCTTCTAATTCCCTTTATTCCTCTTTAATCTGTTACTTATCCACTTTTTACTTCCTTTCATTCACTGCGTCATCGAGGCTGACAGCTTTGGAGGTAGCGGTAGTAAGTGCTGTCAGTGTGAGGGCATAGACACGTGTGGTGGTTCTGAGTAGTTTACCAGTGCACTGACGAGAAGGACACGTGAGCAACACACGTCATCTACTTGAAAATAACTGTATATCAACCAACCCCTAGTGCAGGGCTGGCTCCGACAAGTAGCAAGCAAGTTCTAAGGTTTGTTTTGGCTCTCCTTCCTTTATCTTAGTGATAGGTCTGTATGTTACTCCTATTTATCATAACCTCTGTTGTATGATTTCTTCTGTATTTTCCTTTTGGATTTTGTAAAACAAGTTTAAGACCACAAGTCAGAAGAAAGGTTACTAAATCAAACACAAAGAGATGGGAGCTCTGAAAGATTTTGTGTGAACTTGAATGGCCTTAAACCTGTTTCAGCTTTAACAATAGTATTTTCCTTGGGCAATATTTGCCCTTCTGGTGTAACTTCTGTGACTTCAGTGCTTCCCCGCTGCCATTGAAGCCCTCATTCCCACTCAGTTCTGCAGCGCTAGAGCCCTCTCCTTGTCAGCTGTGAATGAAGTATGCATGCGCATCGACTGTTGAATTCACTTGTGCCATTTTTGTAAATATAATAGTTTTGCACAACCTTTCACAAATGTCTGTGTTAATTTCACATAGTAGAAAGTACATAATGTGCCATCCTGAAGCACAAAAGTTCCTACACGAAACTCTGTCATAACAACTTTCGTGTAATAATAGCAGTTTGCAGGCTTGGGCTTATAGAATATCAAACAAGTCTTTATTCAGTCTGCCATAGAATTCAGCTTCATTTGTTCCTCACATCTATGACATTCAGTGGCCTTGTGCAGATACTATATGTGGCTTAGGCATATCCTTGGCCTATGCAGAACATTTCCTTTTGACTTTTATGAAAGTTGCAATTCATATGGTTTATATAAATTTTTAAGATGTAGATACTTTTAATTTCCATACCACCTTTGGGAACATAGCATAAAAGGCTTTGATACCCTGCCTTCTATTCCCACCCCACCTGGCTTTTTCTTTTTTTCTCTGCTTTTCTGACTCATGGTTTTGGCTGTTTAGTGCATCTGAAAGCACTGGTGTCTGTATCCTTACTCTAAACTTGCTGTGCTAAACACTGCATTTTATAACAAGATAATGGTCTTTTCCTTCTAATGTCTCAGTTGTTAATTGATCGTTCAATCCTGTATTATTTACCAACATTTGACAATTGTTTAAATAAATGGAACTTTATAATGAAACAAACAGTTGAGAAAATTGGCCCAGGGATCTTTGTCAGGATGAACTGAATGCCCATAAATGATTTGAAGGACTTAAGATGAGCTTAGAGGATTGTGACAATTAGAGCAACTCACATGATATGTAAAGCTTGTATTAAAAGTATCTAGATATTAGTGTCTGCAGATGCCACTTTAATAAATACCAATTTCATTTTACTTTTGGTTTATCTAATCAGTGAGAGCCTTAAGACATTACTGGGATACGTTTAGAACTCATCATCTTGGAAGTTGTAAGGCCGTGGCACGACGGGGGTCAGTAGCCAGAGATGGTAGCATATTGCTCTTCACTCTGACTTGCACAAGACCTCCCCTCCCCTCTTTGTAGTCCAGGCATCCTAACTGGGTTTGGCCACTTTGTGTACCCACTTTCAGGTGCTCCCAGATCACGTTGGCTGGCGCTTTGAGACCTAGAACCTGCGCTTGTGGCTAACCATCCCTGCCCACCCCAGAAGCAGTAGTGCAACAAAATCAATACTCTGCTCCTTTCTGATTCTAAGGATCAATGATCCATGACACATGTATTTACAATGAGAACAAGTAGGTTATTCTCCAATATGTATACCTATACCATTGATTTAAGAACTTTAAAAATCCCAAAGTCAGATTTATTGTATCTAGTCTTTTGTTTTTTTTTTTTTTTTTTTTTTTAGTACCAAGATTGAACTCACGACCTCATGCTTGTCAGGTGCTTTGTGCTGTTGAGCTAAATCCCTGGCCCTAGTCTTTGGTTTTTACACAGACATTCGCAAGCTATCGCCATTGAATCCAAACATCAGACAAGATGGGCAGAGAGACCATGTTATTCCTGACCACCAGAAGTCTCCTGTGGTTCATGGCGAGTGACATGACATCTGCTTGCGTTTTAGTTTGTAGAATACAATGCTAATATTTAACCTACCTCAAAATTGTTGAGGATCTGTGAGATACTAGGTAAGTGCCCACAAGTAAGATATTGACAGTCTTTTTATTAAAAGTAAAGTTCCTCATTAAACCAACCTGCCTTCTGTAGTCACAGTGCTTCAAATCTCAGGCTATTCCATTGGGAAAGCCCTGTCAGGAAGGAGTTATTGGTGCTTGGGATAGAGAGGTTTAAAATTTTTCTATTTTTTGTTCTGCCTCAAAACTCAGTTTATTGAAGACATTTTTGCAAACTCTTTGATCAATGCTTGAATGGAGATTTTGATGAGATAAGCTGAATTGTCCATTACTGTTTTTTCAGAGTTGGTTTGAGAATTCATTATCCTGTTTACCGTAATATAATGTTAGAGTAAACTGAAGTTGGGGGTAAATACTTGGGAAAGCTGGCTAACACAGTCTGAAATAGCTGTCAAATGTCCACTGGCTCCAACTTTGGATAGTGCTGTTTTGAGAAGCATTTCGTTCTTGACCGCTACACCTAGCTAAGACAACTGCTGTCCTTGGCAAGTTGAAATGGGATTGTTTTGATGAATTCAAAGGAGCATGTTTGTCGTCTATAAGTTGTTCAGTAATCTTGTGCTGCTGACATAAAATGTCTTAAGCATTGATTAAGTCAGGCCCACAAAGGCCTGTACTTATTAGTATGTGTACAGTTAGAATTAGTTGCTCTTTTTACTTGATTTAACAAAAGTATACCTCTAAATATTTACTGATGCTTCTTACTAAATCAGACTTCTATTTGATCCAAATACAGTGGTGTTTTATCCAAGCCAAAATGTAGTTTCTCCTCACTGCACTCCAGATTCAGTGTTTGGTGATCAGGAGCAGGTCATCCATGGTAAGAACATTTCAGGCAGTTACCAAAGCATATCCCCCACATTCAGACGTTTCCTCTGCTTTCCATGTCCTTTATTCTCAGTCATTTTCCTTGCTTCCCTCCTCCTGGCGTGTTCTTGAAGCCTACCATCGGCATTTACTAAATGGTGTTCGGGATCGATGAATCATCCATCTTTGACACCCTTTTCAATGAGGCACAATTTAGGATATTGTAAATTCTTTAAAGCATCACCCTGCTCCGGGTAACCACCAGCCTGATCCACTGTCCTGACTTCACACAGCCTGCACTGCCAGTCTTCCTGTGTCCCTTGTCCTCAGTTCCCCATACCTCAAAGTTGGATCACAGGAATTTGTGATTGTTGCTCTATGGATAAAAACACCAATTTGAACACTGTTTTACTAGTTTTAGCCTTTGAAGTAGCTAGACCTGTAGGTTTTGTTCTACAAATTACTTGTGATCCTAGCAGCCATGAATGTATGTTTGTATTTTTGGATTACATAGACGCTAAGAGGAACATCCTACTCCTTTGGTATTATGTCCTCAAATCTGTGACTGCATCTCTAGCATTTGTTATGCAGTGGGACATTTTGCCTATATTCAAAGGGCCAAGAGTAGATGCTTTTTCTGTTAAATGTGTGTAGAGTTGGCAGTTGATGCTGAACATTGTCATTTAGCCCTTCTAAAATTATACTTGTAAAATGTCCAAAAATAAATTGATCTGCCTAATTTCTATTAATTTAAGTTGCATTTCATCTTATTTATTGTTGATACCATTTTCAGTATGTTTTCTGAAGTTCACTCACCATATATGCAGAAAGAATTCAACTGTTGTGTCACATTTTAATTTTTAAAATGTGCATTAATGAAACTAGTGCTCTCATCTTTTTTAGTTACAAAGGCTTTGGAACCAGGTAAGGTAGTGTTTGCAGCTTGTGAGCCCTATTCATTGTATGTGTAAAACACTCCAGTGCAACAGGACGAGGTACAGAAAGATGGTAAAACGAACAGCTCACTCCACTTTGAGAAATGAAATGCGTGTGTATAATTAAATGCAACGTAGGAGAGATTTCATTCCCAGAGGTAGAAAGAAAGTCAAGAAGCCTGACAGCAAGTTCTCCCACTTAAAGAGTGTGAGTAGACTGAGTGGGAGTAGTACATAGGGGTTCTGGAGATGGCTTTGAAGGCCGAGTTGCTGTAGGGTAGATGGGGAAGAGGAAGAAGAGCATTTTTCAGAGGGAGTGTTGGTTTCAGAAAGGCAAGGACTTAGGATAATGGACCTGTGCAAGGAAGTTTGGAGAACATGGCGTGTGAAAGAATTCCTGGTTTTTCTTCCTTCAACCTGTTTATTCGTGCAGTCTTCACTTTGGGTGAGAGGTGCCACCACATTTGGAAGCTTCCTACTTCCTTTCAGAGGAGGGTGTGTCTGTGGATTCCTCTCCACTGATTCCACCAGGGCAAAAGTCCTTGAAATTTTTTCCTAATGTTACTTTCCACCTCTTTTCCTGCCCACCTCAACCTCACTAGTCTTGCAGCAACCTTCAGTAACATGTTCCAATGTAAATCATCTCTTCTGGCCCTACTCAACAGTTGTTTCTTTTCCATTAGCGACTGCCTCTAAGAGCTCTGCTACCACTACTGTGACATCTGACTCCCGTACACCTCTCCATCAGTCAGGGCCTTGACCTGTGTGGCCACCCATGATCATTTAAAACAGTCCTATGTGGTATTATCCCAGCCAAATTCATACGCTAATCTGTTTATATGCAAACTAAAGAACTATATGCTTCACGTTTTATTGCTCACAGGGCTATCCTGTAGGGCCAGGAGTACCACCAATGATTGAAGTTTTTGCATATTCCCAGGGGACATCTCTTTTGAGCATGTCCAGCAAGATGACAAAGTCCCTCCTGCAGAGGCCAGTGTGGCCAAGCCTGTGGTGTGTGGCACCAAAGGAAGGCTGTAGGTGTGGAAGTGGTGCCACGCTGGTCATTTCAGTAGGGGAAGAACACACGAGTGGAAGGGAGAGATGCAGGAGAAATAGCAAGGAACTTGAGATAAATTCAAAATAAGGCCATAATTCTTTGGGAGACAGATACATAAAGATTTTGATTGGGAAGAAGTTTTGGGTTTTACACTTTTAGAACTGTTGAATGACCATTATGTTAGCTTCCATTGCATTAACAAATACCTGAGATGATTTACACATAAAGAAGGGCTTTTTGGGGCTCAGTTCTGGATCTCTTAGCTCATGGTTGACCAGACCCATTGTTTTCTACCCTATAAGGCAGCTTGGGGCCGAGGTTCTGCACCTCAGGTCTAGGCGGCAGAAGAGCAAAGGCCGTGGTGCCTACGGCCTTTTCTCAGGGCAGTTAGTGACTGAACTCTCCCCTCGGCTACACATTTTATACCTTCTGCCACCTCCCGATAACCAGGCCCTGCTGAGGACCAAACCAAGGGATTCATCTGGATCTGAAGTACACTTGCAGGCAGAATGAGATGAAAGGAAGATACAAGACACAGAAGAGGCCGGAAGGCAGGAACAGGCAAAGACCAGTCCTGGAATGTCTCAAAGTCACCAGGCCTGTGCCCAGTCAGGTAGGGAAAGGGACCCATGCAGGACAAGGACTGCCAAATCACCTCAGTCTCATCCTTACCTAAGAGATCATTTTCCAAGAAAGCTTGCCAGAAGAAGGATAGAGGTCTGAGGAGTGCATCCATCACCTTTTTGTTGCTGAGACAAAATATCGTGTATGTGACTAAGGTTTATTTAGGCTCATGGCTTCAGAGAGTTCAGTCTAGAATCCATTGGCTCCAGGGTAAGAGCATCTTGAAGAGGATAGGGGCCTGTGGTCCAAGCACCTTCCAAAGCCCCACCTGACCTGAACCTTTTGGGGACAACATGATCCAAACTACAATGAGAATGATGCTATTGAAGATCTTCACTCAGCAGGAACCCAGGTGAACACTGGAGGAGAGTGACCCCTTCCATTGCCTCTGGTGCCTTGCAGGAACCCAGTGGGAACTCAGGTAAACTGCACAGGAAGGCCCAAAGAACGGCCTCTCCCTTTGCTACTACCATGACTGAAGTGAACTGCTCGAAGGCCCAGAGACCAGAGGGAGCACTAGTGACACAGTAGGGTCCCAACAAAGGTGCACAGGATGGACAGGTAAGACTAGTGGCATGAAAAGACTGAAGCAACATTAACAATATGAACCAACAGGAGACTGAGGCCTCCACAGGCCCAGGAACCAACTTGGGAAGAATCCAGGACTTGGTAACTGGCCCTCTCTATTTTATTATCATTTTTTCCTCTTTATATTGCTTTTGTTTTTCTTCTTCCTTTTTTTTCTTCTTTTGTAAATGGCTGGGGAGAACTCCAGCCACAGAAAACTAATCCCATATCTCAAACCCAGAACCCAAGTTCAGATAATCCCTCAATTTTACCTTCATTTTTTTTCTACCCTCTTCTCTACCAAACCTTGTGTGATCATTCTTTGTCCTCCAGCCTTGCTTCTACTTTCTTTCCAGTTGGTTTTTTTGTTTTGTTTTGTTTTGTTTTGAGGCAGGGTTTCACTATATGGTTCAGGCTGGCCTTGAACTCATTTTGTAGCCCAGGCTGGCCTCAGACTTGTGGTGATCCTCCAGCCTCAGCTTCCTGAGTGCTGGAATCGCAGGTGTGCACCACCTCATCTGGCTAGTTGTCTTAATTTTATGTACTATCCTCCCTGAATTTCCCCGCCACAAGGTAAAACCACTCTACCAAGAAGAAACACTTTGCATACAAACTCCAAATTACGATCAGTTCTGTTATATAACTATGGACTCTTCTCCTATGTTCTAAAGTACAAAATCAATAGTTACCACAGTTGTCAGTTTCTAAATTGTGCTTGATGCTATTGCTATGGCTAATTATAGTACTTTAGCAAGGATGTCATATCTGTTGTAATCAGTTGTTCTCCCTTCTGTAACAATATTGGGAAACTGAGGTGATAACCTCACTGCAACCCTATGCCACATCCCACCCATAATTGATTGAGAAGGTAGGATCTTGTGACAAACACAAACCAAGAATCTCCTACACATAGAAGATACTCTTGAAAAACAGACTTTTCCTGCAAAGGCCTCAATGCTAGTGATATAGCTACCCACTCAAAAAACTCACAAGGATCTTCACAGAAAACAAAATAAAAATTTTTTGAAATAGAAAATCACAAGCCAAGCCAAGCATTGTGGCGCACGTCTTTAATCCCAGCACTCAGGAGGCTGAGGCAAGAGGATTGTTGCAAGTTTGAGACCCGCCTGGGTTACAAAAGTGAGTTCAAGGCCATCCTGAACTGCATAGTGAGACCCTGTCTCAAAAATAGGGCAGGGGGTTTAGCTCAGTGGCATAAGTGGCTGCCTGGCAGGCACAAGGTTGTGAGTTTGATCCCCAGTACCAAAAAAAAAAAAAAAAAAATATGACAAGACAAAGAATAAAATGCAATCTCAGAAATCCAGCTCACATAGAACACCTCCAGGAAACATCAACAGAAGAAATTGGTGAAGAATATAGCTCAGCAGCATAGTATTTGCCTGGCAAGCATGAGGTAATGTGTTGGATCCCTGGTACAAAAGAAAGGCAGACAGACAGAAAAGAAATCGGTAGACACACATCTGAAATTCCTGAAGTGATAGCAACTGAAGTAAAGTAAGAAATCCATGAGACTACAGAGGAAGCCAGATCACAAATAATCTTGTAGGTAAAAAAAAAAAAAAGTCAACATTTATAAAGGAAATGCTCATCAAATGTAGACTAGAGATAGATTTTTAAAAATGATGATAGGAAAAGGATGGAAACTGAATGATCAATATAGGAAAGAAATAGAATGCATGAAATGGATTCAAAGAGATATCCAGGAAATTAAAAATTCCATTGAAAGTTGGCAAAACCACTTGAATGAAACTGAAGACAGACTTTCAGATTTTGAAGAAAGGATTGCAGCTAGCAATCACAAAAAGAAAGATCTTTTGAAAATGACAAAAGATCAGGAAATAACAATTCAACAGCTACAAGATGATGTGAAGAAAAATAGTATAAGAATAATTGGTATCAATGAAAAAAGCAGGAGTCAATGCAAATGACATTAAACAAAACTACTTGTAGAAGTAATAGCAGAAAATTTCCCAAGCATGGGAAAAGGGTCTGACATACAGATAAGTGAGGCATGTAGTACTCCAATTAGCCATAACCAAAATAAATCTACACTGACATATAATCAAGATTCCAGAAATTCAGCACAAGAACAGAATATTAAATGCTGTTCGAGAAAAGAAACAGTTCACCTGTAAAGGAAAACCCATCAGAATAATGGCAGACTTTTCAACACAAACCCTCAAGTCAAGGAAGAGCTTGTAGTGAAATATTTCAGATCCTGAAATAAAACAACTTCCAACCCATACTGATGTACCCTGAAACACTTACCTTTCAAAATTAATGGAAAAATAAGATACTTCCATGACAAAGAACAACTAAAGAAATTACAAAGTGTGCTGTAAGATATTCTAGACAGAACAAAAATGACCACAATTTTGAGAAAAACAATAGAAACCCCAGAAGGGCAAGCAATTAGACAGGAAAAGGAGGGAATCAACAGCAGGAAAATACCATGACAAAGATAAGCCAATGCATATCAATTATAACTATCAATTAAATACTTCAATTCACTAATCAAAAGAAATGGACTGACAGAATGAATCAAGAAACAAGATCCAACAATATGCTATATACAAAAAACACATCAAGTCAAAAATTCATAGACTGAAAGTCAAAGGATGGAAAACAATCTTCCATGCAACAGGGACCCAGAAAAAAGCAGGGGTAGCTATTCTGCTTGCAGACAATGAGAACTTCAAACAAAGAATGATAGAAAGAGATAAAGAAGGTCACTACATACTTGTTAGGGGAAAACTTCAAGAAAAAGAGATAACAATCATATGCACCAAATGTGGAAGCACCCAACTATAAGACAATTATTAATAGACATGAAAAGTCAAATAAGTAATAACAATTGTGACAGGACACCTCAATACCCCATTGTCACAAAGAGATAGATCAACTAGACAAAAAAAATCAGCAGAGAAATATCAGTACTGAACCAAACCTGTGAACAAATGGATTTAGTAGATGTCTACAGAGTGTTTCATTCAACAACATCAGAATACACATTCTTCTCGGCCGCACATGGGATGTTCTCTAAAATAGACCATACACTAGCCCACAGAACATGCTTAAGTAAATGCAAAGGGACTGAAATTATCCCATGCCTATTATCTGACCATCATGCAATGAAATTGGAAACTAATGGCAAAAGAAACCACAAAAACTCCATAAATATATGGAAATTAATTAACAGCCTCCTAAACAATGGGTCACGGAGTAGATAAAAGGAGAAATTAAACAATACCTACAACTAAACAACAGTGCAGATAAAACATACTGGAACTTGTGAGTCTTAATAAAAACAGTCCTAAAAGGAAAATTTATAGTGATAAATTCTCACTCAGAAAAACAGAATGAGTAAAAATAAACACCTAATGTTACACCTCAAGGTTCTAGAAGAGCGAAAGAGACCCAAAGCCCATTTGAAAGAGGAAATTATAAAGATCAAAGCATAAATTAATGCAATGGAGACTAAGAAAATAATACAAAGAAGTAATGAATTGAAGAGTTGGTTCTTTGAAAGAAATAAAATTGATAAACCCTTATCCAACCTTATCAAAAAAAAGGAAAGAAAAGACTCAAATTCATGCATTGAGGAATGGAAAGAGTGAAATCATTACAGATGCTGTAGAAATTTGGAAGCGCATCAATACCTACTTCAAAAATCGTTCATAGGATGGAAAACACAGAAGAAATGGATAGATTCCTAGATACATATGAATTACCAAAGCTAAATCAAAAAGATATAAAAATTCTGAATAACCCAATGTGAGTTACTCAGTTACTGAGATTGAAAATGTAATTAAAAAGTTCAACCAAAAAAGAGAGCTACAGGCCAATCTCCTTAATGGACATAGATGCAAAAATCCTCAATAAGATCCTAGCAAACAGAATGCAGCAAATCATGAAGAAGATTATACACCATGACCAAGTGGGATTCATCCCAGGAGTGCAGGGTTGGTTCAACATAGGCAAATCAATAAATGTAATACATCATATCAACAGTTCCAAAGACAAAAAAGCACATTGTCATCTCAACAGATATAGAAAAAGGTTTTGATAAAGTCTACTGATTCATGATAAAAAACCTTACATAAAATCAGAATAGGTGGTCTTTACCTCAATTTGATGAAATTCATCTATTATAAACCAACAGCCAACATACTAAATGGAGAAAAACTGAAAGCTTTCACTATAAAATCAGGAACAAGACAAGAATGTCTACTATCACCACTCCTATTCAATATAGTTCTGGAATCATTAGCCAGAGCAATTAGACAAGAAAAAGAAATAAAAGGAATAAAGATAGGAAATATAGAAGTAAAATTATCATTATTTGCAGATGACATGATACTCTACATAGAAGACCCCAAAAACTCCACCAAAAGACTTCTATAATTAATAACCAAACTCAATAGCATAGCTGGATACAAAGTCAACACTCAAAAATCAATAACATTCCTGTACACAAACAACAGACTCACTGAAAGAGAAATTAGGGAAATCACACCCTTCACAATAGCATCCAAAAAAATGAAATAGTAGGAATCAATCTAACAAAGGAAATAAAAGATCTACACATTGAAAATTCCAACACTCCAAAAAAGAGATCTAAGAGGATATCAGAAAATGGACAGATATTCCTTGCTCATGGATGGGAAGAACCAACATAGTGAAAATGCCCATACTTCCAAAATCATTATACAAATTTAATTACAGTCCTGATCAAAATAACATTAGCATACCTCACAGGTCTACAGATAGCAAAGGCAATCCTGGGCAACAAAGGCAATACAGGAGGTGTCACATCTCTGACTTGAAATTATACTGCAAAGCTACTGTGATAAAATTAGCATGGTACTGGCAAAAAAAAAGAAAAAGAAAGGAAAAGAAACAAACAACAACAACAACAACAAACCCAGACCTGAGGATTAATGGAACAGATTAGAAGATGCAGATACAACTACAAACACACTCAGCCACCTTATCTTTGACAAAGAGGCCAAACATATTCCCTGGAAGAAAGATAGCCTCTGTAACAAATGGTTTTGGAAAAATTGGCTTTCCGTGTGCCAAAGACTAAAACTAGACCCATATCTATCACCATGCACTAAACGAAAGTGAAAATGGATCAAAGATCTAAGTATGAAAGCAGAAACATTAAGTCTACTGGAAGAGAACGTAGGTAGAAATCTAGAAGACTTAGGGGTAGGCAGAGAGCTCATAAACAAAAACCAAACTGTACAGGAAGTACTTCAAAGAATCAACAACTGGGATCTCATCCTAATAAAAAGTTTTTGCACCCCCAAAGGAATCACCAGCAGAGTGTAAAGAAAACCCAGAGTGGGAAAACATTTTGGCCAGCCATCCCTCAGATAACAGACTTATGTCTAGAACATATAAAGAATTTAAAAAATCAGGTCCCCCCAGATTCAAAGACCCAATCCAAAAATGGACATCTCAGATGAACACACGATTCTCAGGTGAAGAAGTACAAATCGCAAATAAATGTTCAGCATTATTTGTCATCTGAGAAATGCAAATTCAAACAACACTGAGGCTCCACCTCACCCCAATAAGAATGGCTGTCATCAAGAAATCAATCAATAACAAATGCTGGAGGGGCTGTGGGGAAAAAGGAACTCTTCTCCACTGTTGGTAGGAGTGTAGACTGTTGCAACCACTGTGGAAATCAGTGTAGAGATTCCTCAAAAAACTAGGATTAGAGTTCCCATTCAACCCAGCTGTTCCCCTTCTGAATATTTTCCCAGAAGAATTAAAAACATTGTACCACAGCAATATATGTGCACCTATGTTTATAGCAGCACAATTTGTAACAGTTGACTCTTGGAAACAACCCAAATGCTCATCAACCAAGGAATGAATTTAAAAATTTGGTATTTTTATACAATGGAGTACTACTCAGCTATGAAGAAAGATAAATTCAAGGCTTTTATAGGTAAATGTATGCAACTAGAGACCATACTCATAAGTAAAATAAATCATACTTACATGTGTAAACATTGAATTGTCTCCCTAGTGTAAGAAACTAAGAGTAAGTTAGATACAAAATCTGCAATAGATATTGAGAAAGGGAAAGAAACTGCTCAAAAGGAAATAACTACTGGGATGGGGGAAAGGAGAAAGGAAAGATAAATAAATAAATAGCTAACATAATTGTACTAATTTTAGTCAATTGCAAAGGTTGATCTGTGCTTTTATTGGATGATCTATTTCGCATGCCTATATCTTGTAATCTGAGCAACTAGTTTGAAGAGAACAATACGCAAAATTGTCAATTTCCTATTGCTCTGTTTGACATTCTGTATCATTTTTATTTTTTTCTCTCTTTAATTATAAAATTTTAAAAATAAAGGTCTTCACAACCCTCTACAATTATGTACACTAGCAGAAATAGAGAAAGAGTCTTACAATTTTAAACCAAGTTTTGGAGATCATTGCTTAAATTTGTAACTTTTCAAAAAGAGCAGTATGCCAGGCATGGTGGTGCACGCCTGTAATCCCAGCACTTGGGAAAGATTGCTAGAAGTTCAAGGTCAACCTGGGCTACATAGCAAGACACTGTCTCAAAAAGACAAGACAGAGACAGAGACAGAGAAACTAAGTGAATCAAATGCCATCAAGCAAACAGGACAACCATGAGGTAAGAAATGCAAAAAGTGAAAAGGAGAAAGAATGATAAAACCAAAATGTGATTCTAAATTAAATTCTTAGACTTCTTTGCCCCTGCTTTTCATTTTTTTCAATCAAAATTAAATTTGCCTGTGACCCTTGAGTCAAAGAATGTTCAAGATACAAAACAGACCTGTGCCACGGAGGCGAGCTTGCCAGAGGCAGGACTACTCAGAGCGCGGGAGTTAGCTGGGTTTTCTGGTAGCTGCCCCGACAGCTCTCAATAATGCATGGCTGTTGCTTGTTTACTGTGACACATAGACAAGTGACTTTGCATGCTGACACAGGAGGATTTAGCTAATGCTCCCACCCTCCGAGTAGCACATAGAAGCTTCTTTCTCAGTGTTTAATAGAGTTTCACTTTGCCGGGTGTGGTAGTGCACACCTGTAATCCCAGCACTTGAGAAGCTGAGGCAGGACAATCGCTGTGAGTTACAGGCCAGCCTCAACTACAAAGTAAGACCTTCTCTCAAAAAACAACAAGAACAGCAACAAAAACAACAAACATACTTTCATTTTTGTTTCTTTTCCATTAGCCCCAAAGAGTATTTCTTGGCTTTCTACTGTGTACAGCAGCAATATGACATCCTGTCCTAGGATTCTTCTTTCCCCCCTCCTTTTTTGGTTTTTTTGAAACAGGGCCTTACTATGTAGTTCAGGCTGGAC
>RJWM01006547.1:0-83639 GCA_004363535.1 Dasyprocta punctata
CTCACACTTAGCTGGTCCCTCTGCAAATGCCAACTCCACCAGTTTCTGGCTGCTGCCAAAAGTTCACAACTTGCTCTTCCTGAGCAGCCTTCTCATCACGCAGAGACTAGGAACACGACTCTCCATCTTAGCCAATGCTTCCAGCGTTCTCGGGCTAACTAAACTACACCACGACTACATCGGGAGGAGACCAGGACATCCAGGACCCCAGGCTGGAGGACCATGCCAGGTCTGGATTTCACCTTCAAAACCATCAGGAATTCCTCTCTGTCCCTCCTTGCTGGGGACCTGGCCAAGATCCTCAACTGCCTATATGAGGGGTAAGGTGAAGGATGAAGAAAAAACAGAAACTAATTTAGTAATGCACAGAAAAGAGGCTGGGAGGATAGTGCCTCAGGATGGGCAAAGTCAAAGACCTCTTCGGCAGGCCCACTTTGATTTTTCCCAGTGAGAAGTGCTGGAGGAGAGGAAGGAAGAAGGTATTTTTTCTGGAACAGTGTAGAAGTAGTAGTAGAATGGGCGAGTTTAACATCACAAGAGAAATAAGCTAAGATCCTTCCCCATTCCTAGGTCCTCCCTGTATTGCCCTCATCCTGCTTTGTGAGCGCCACCCTTCTGTGGGTCTTACCACCTTGACCAGGGGCAAGTAGAGCTTCCGCATACCTCCCAGGCCACAGAGCAAATCACAACCAGTCCCAGACTCCCAATCCCTTTTACTACAGATTATGGTCCCTGACACCGTCTCTCATCCCTTTCCTCTAGTTGCTTACTTCATTCTCCAACCCCTGCAGCAGGCTTCTTCCACTCAGCTACTCCCAGTGGCTGCCCTCCGTGCTCCCAGCTTTCTGTGTGACCGTCCCTGCCTGCCTCACTCTGGCTGCTGTCTCTCAGTCCTAAATCTGAATTCCTGGGAAAGACAATCCAGACCAGCTTGGGCCTGGCATCCATCTTAGTCTGATCAGCTATGGCACAGGGAGCTATGGCTGGAAAATGCAGGTTACCTGGCAGCTGGGACCCCGTGAACAAAGTGAGAAGAGGATGCTTCTCAGAAAGAGTGGAGTCAAGATTAAGACAGGCCCCCAAGAGCACCAGCATCCTATCTATGTGTATAATCCACACAGACACCTCTAGGGGCCCTGGTGACTCATTTTTCTCTTATCTATGTGCTCAAAAGTGTTACTAATAGCTGGGTATGGTGGTGCATGCATGCAATCTCAGCATTCGGGAGGCTGAGGCAGAAGTATCCCTGTGAATTTGAGGCCAGCCTGGGCTGCAAATTGAGTTCAAGGCCAGCCTGAACTGCATAGTGAGACCCTGTCTCAAAAAGGCAAAATAAATAAGTAAATAAATAAATAAATATTACTAAATTACAGTCAGCTGTCTCTGTCCACAGATTTTGCATTCATGGATTCGAACAACCACAGATAGAAAATATTTTTTAAAATATTGTGTCCAGACTAAATATACACAGACATTTTTTCTTGTCCATTTTTCCTAAACAATAGAGGGTATAACTGCTTGTTTAGTATTTAGTATCATATTAGTTATCATAAGTAATCTAGAAAGCTGGGCATAGTGGCACACGCGTTTAATCCCAGCACTCGAGAGGCTGAGGTAGGAGGAGCGTTGTGAGTTCGAGGCCGGCTTGGGCTACAATGTGAGCACAAGGCTGGCCTGAGCTACACAGTGTGACCCTGCCTCAAAAAACTAGGGCTGGGAGTTTGGCTCAGTGACTTAAATGCCTGTCTGACAGGTGCGAGGTTGTGAGTTCAATCCCCGGTACCACAAAAAAAAAAAAAAGTAATCTAGAGATGATTTAATACTATAAGTCAAATGCAAATACTGCACCATTTTACATAAGGAATTTGAACACCCATGGATTTTTGTAACAGGGGGATCCCAAAACCAATCTTTCAGATACTGAAGTTTAGCTATTCACTTTGTGACTTGCGCTATTTATATAGGGTATGTTTCTTAAATGGAGACTGAACCCAGGGCTTTTGCACTGAGCTACATCCCCAGCCCTTTTTATTTAGAAATGAGCTGGGCTTCAGTTTGAGCCTTTTTTTTTTTTTTCTTTGTACCAGGGATCAAATTCAGGACCTTGCACTTGCCAGGTAGACGCTGTGCCACTGAGCTATATCCCCAGCCCTTATAGTATACGTTTTTCATATGCTATATAGTACTGCATATACTATAATGAAACATGGTTATTACTATAACAATCGAACATATATAAATATAATAAATTCCAAAAAATAAATGTAATACATTTTAGAAAATCAAATTCTACATTTGCTATTTGCCTTACATACTGATTTTAGAACTTAATGGCCCTGCTCCTATTAACTCCTACAGTGGCTTCCCTGCAGGGGCCTCTCCTGCCCTCCCAAACCTCCTCTTCCACAGGTCACAGGGATCTGGTCCTGATGGGGGCATCAGCACGGACCACCTGGCTGCCCTTCCTCTCCCCACCCCTTTCCCTGATTTGGCTTCTCCCTGCTGCCTGGCCTGATGTCTGATGGCACACCACCCTGCAGCCCCAGGGCATTCATTATTTCTTCAGACCTGAGATTTCCCACAGGCTGCTTCTTTTCCAGAGCATCTTTCCTCCATTCTTGGTGGAGTTGGTCCCTCTCTCTCAGAGTCCAACCTAATGTCACTTGGCAGGGATGCCTTCCCTGATCCCTCTATAATGTAAGTTTAAATCCTTCTGCTGGATACCTTCTAGCTCTTGACATTTTGTAATAGTTCTGTTTTGTTCACTTCTGTTTGGTTCTTGCTTCTCTTGTCACTGAATTGCACTCTATAATGTTAGGGAGTGTCTGGTACAAAGTAGGGGTTTAGTGAAGTATTTTGCAATGAATGAGTGAATGAATGAATGGATGGATGGACGAATGGGTCTGTTGTTATTCCCCAGCATTCACCTCAAATCCACTCTCATTTCTATTGACAAGAGAGAAATTCCCAAGAGCAAACCCTCTGCTGCTCAGAACCCTGCAGTGGGTCCCTCCTGACCCTCAGAGTCAGGCCGACAAGTGCATATTTACACAGCCCAGTGCCAGAGGTGCAAGGCCAAGGCTCAAATTTGCACACTCACCATTGCCAGCTCTGCAACTGGAGCCAAACTCAGTCTCCTCGCCGAACCTCAACTCCTTTCTGAAAACTTTCAGAGTTGTCTAACTCTGCTGCCATTTTTTTTTTTTCATCTTTTTGAGACAGGATCTCAAAATACAATTCAGGCTGGACTTCAGCTCACTTTGTAGCCCAGGCTGGTCTCGAATTTGCAAAACTTTGCTTGCCTCAGCCTCCCAAGTGCTGGGATTACAGGTGTGCGCCACCATGCCTAGCTCTGCTGCCATTCTTCCTGCATGAGAAGCCTAGAAAACTTTGCATATGGTTTCCAATATCCTGAGTGGTGACTGGTACCTTCACCTTTAAGGCCTGCTCTCTCCCTCTCCAAACACAAATGCCCATTATTCTAGCTCCAGTCAGGTATCTGGTACTTCCTGAACCTCACTTTGTGCATTCACGCCTTGTTGCTTTCACTCAAAAACTGTGGTTCTTTGTTGAGAAAACCCACTTCCTTGCCTGTTCCTGACCATCCATGAAGTTTCACTCCTCCTCAATGTCTTCCTTTGCCTCTAGGCTCGCTTCATCTTTTTACATCTGCTTTGCACTTGGAAACATCTCTCTCTGCATTCTGAGCCCCTGCCCTGGGTCCAAACTGTTCATCCCAGCACCTTGCCAAATGTACCATTTGGTATATAGGCCAGGCCCTGTGATACCATTGGGACTTCAGAGTGCAGAGAGACCCCTCTCTATCTTCTAAAATGTCACCATTTATTGGGATCAAGGAGACCATAAAGCACTTGATAACTGATTTTGCAGGCCAAGAAATCAATGAGGTCCACATGCACTGAACCCACACACCTTTGAATCTCAGGATGGATGGAACCAAAACCTAACTAGAGTGGCTTAACTAAATAGGGAATGTTCTTCTCAAATAGCCAAATGAACAAGGTAGGAATCCCAGACTGCTACAGAGATTCCGTGGTCCACAGAGGTGCAGGCTTGAGTGAGATTTTGCTCCACCGTCCTTAGCATGGACCATGATTTTTCTTCTCTGAATCAATATTTTCACATATGAAAATAATAATGCTTCCTCTGAGGGTTATTATAAATAGGATATGAGATGATATTTCTAAAGAACAATGTCTGGCTACATCATCATCATCATCATCATCATCATCATCATCATCATCATCCTGTCCTCAGACTGAAGGAAGAGGGAAAAGGCTGCTGCTCCTCTAGACCTCACATCCTCATCCCTGGCAGGGAAGGAGGAAAACAAGGCACAGAAAGTGAATGCTGGCTCGATGTATCTTTGTTTTTGCTTTCAATTGAGATTACATTTACATCACATTAAAATGAAGCACTTTAGAGCTGGGCGTGGTGGCGCACACCTTTAATCCCAGTACTCAGGAGGCTGAGGTAGGAGGAGCGTTGTGAGTTCGAGGCCGACTTGGGCTACAGCACCAGCATAAGGCTGGCCTGAGCTACATAGTACGACCCTTCCTCACAAAACTAGGGCTGGGAGTTTGGCCCAGTTGCTTAAGCACCTGTCTGGCAGGCGTGAGGCTATGAGTTCGATCCCCAGTGCCACAAAAAAAAATAGAATAAAATAAAATGAAACACTTTAAAATGAGCAATTCAGTGGCATTTAGTACATTGACTGTGTTGTACATGCACCAACTCTGGCTTCAAAATATTTTTTACTACCCCCAAGAGGAACAGAACCTTCAAACCCATTAAGCAGTTGCTCCCCGTTTCCCCCACCCCTAGCCCCTGACAATAGAATTTACCTATTCTGCATAATTCCATCGCTATTCAAAGAGCTTTCCAGGAAACCCTGCCCCGTTCTCTTCAGCTCACATCACATTGTCTGCTTTTTTGCTGAGCACACTGCTTCCCTAAACAAAATCAACATCTTCCCTTCTACATTCTAATGCTTAGAACACCTACAGCCATATTTTACTGATGGGAAGACATGAATTCTTTCTTACATTTTAACTTTTTTAGGACCTGAATCTCCTATTTAATGAAATTCAGTAGATGTCAGGCACTGTTCTAGGCACCTGAATCAAACGCGCCAAGTTCCTTGCTCTCACAGAGTCAACATTCTAATGGTGAGGAGATAAGCAATTTCACATAACAAATAACTGAACTGGTATGTTAGAAGATGATAAATGCTTAGAAAAAAATAAAAACTAGAGCAAGGAAAGTCCCATTCCAGGGATGGAATAGAGACATATTGCTATATTAGTGAATTACTTATCTATAGCTGTGCAAAAATTACCCCAATGCTTATCAGTTTAAAACACAAACAATTTTGGGTTGGAAATACAGCTCAGTGGTAGCACAAAGTTTCATAACATTCATAAGGCCCTGGGTTCAATCCCCAGAACTGAAAAACAAAATAAAACTAAACTAAATAAATGCATATTTTTAACCTCAATTTCTATGGGTCAAGAATCCAATAGTAAGTAGGCTGGGGATTTAGCTCAGCTGTGTAAGAGCCTACCTGGCAAGTTCGAGGTTGTGAGTTCAATCCCCAGTACAAAAAAAAAAAAAAATTCCAATAGTAGAGCCCTGTGTGGTGGCTCACACCTGTAATCCCAGCACTCGGGAGGCTGAGGAGGATCATTGCAAGTTCGAGACCAGACCAGCCTGGGCTATAAAGTGACCTCAGGGCCAGCCTGAACTGCATAGTGAGACCCTGTCTCAAAACACCACAAAAAAGAAAAAAAGAAGAAAAAATCCAATAGTAGCTTAGCTAAGCCATTCTGGCTCATGTTGCAGACAGCATGATGTTGGCTAAGGCTGTAGACAGCTGAAAACTTGACTGGGGATAGAGGCTTTGCTTCCAAGATGGTGCACAGGTACAGCTGTTGACAGAGCCACAGCTCTTCACTGGCTATTGGCAAGATGCCTCGGTTCCTTGTCATGTGGACCTCTCCTCGGCCACTTGAGTGTCCTTACAACAGATCAGCTACCTTTCCCCAGAGCAGAAGAGAGAGGGAGGGAGAGAGAAAGAGACAGAGAGAGAGAGAAAGAGCAAGGAGGAGCCCTCAGTGCATTTTATGACCTAGTCTTGGAAGTGACACCATCGTTCTGCTATATTCATGCTAGAAGTGAGTCATGAAATCTATCCTACATTCAGCAAGAGGAGATTTTAGAGGATTAATGTCATAGAACTTGCAGGTTTATTTTGAAAACACTAAAATTAAATAAGATGGTCAGGATAATAGAAAGGTGGGTTTGGGGTGAGAGAATTGGCCGAGCAGACTTGGAGGTGAGTGCTCCAAGCAGGAGAAGCAGCTGGAGCTCCCAGGCCAGGAGTTTACCTGCTAACAAGGGAAAGGAAAGCAACTGGGGGACAGCACAGCCCTTCCCTAACAGCTGTGTGACATTGGGCAGGTCGCTTCCTCTTCTGAGTCCTTGTCTCCTCTTCTGTAAAATAGAAATGATTGAGTATCCTTTATCCACAATATATGGGACCAGAAGAGCTTCAGATTCTGGAGTTTTTTGGATTTTGGAAAATTTACAGACTTTACTGGCAGAACATCCCTAATTCAAAAATCAGAAATCTGAAATGGTCTGATACCTGAAATGTTTTGAGCATCTCATTGGTCATGTTTGCACAGATACATCTGTTGTTTTGTTTTGGTTGTTTTGTTGTTGTTGTTCATTTGTTTTCTTTTTTGAGACAGGATTTCACTATGCAGTTCAGGCTGGTCTTGAACTCATTTTGTAGCCTCAAACTCACAACAATCCTCCTGCATGCGTCAGCCTCCTGAGTGCTGGGATTACAAGCATGCACCACCACACCCAGCTGATACATCTTTTTTTTTGTGTGGCACCAGGGATCAAATTCACAACCTCATGCCTACCAGGCAGGCGCTTAAGCTGCTGAGCCAAACTCCCGGCCCTAGTTTTTTCAGGCAAGGTCTCACTATGTAGTTCAGGCCAGCCCTGCACTCACACTTACGTGGTAACCCAAGCCAGCCTCGAACTCACAATGCTCCTCCTACCTCAACCTCCCGAGTGCTGGGATTAAAAGCACGCGCCACCACGTCCAGCTCTCCCACTCCACTTCTGAATGAGTCCAAGGATCAGCCAGGTTTAGGGATTTCTATGTGCAAACTTAACTGGAAAGAGATTCGGGAATCCATCCCACAGCTTTTACACTTTGCAAAAATGCGATCATACCTGTGATCCTTTGTGACCTTCTCAGAAATTCTCCGGGTGCCCAGGCAGGGATTACCACCCCCCTTTCACTGATCACAAGCTGAGGCCCTGGGGAATCAAGTGATCCCACACACACACACTCCCACCCCAACAGCCAACAGCTAAGGATCACATGCCTGCCGGGGGCAGGGCTACAATTAGAACACAGACCTCTGAACTCTCTCTCTAGACTTCTCCCCTCTACACCAACCAGATAAACCCAAGTTCCAGGAAGCCCATGACGGAGGCTGGGGGAAGGGAGTGAGAGGAGGGAGGGAAAGAGTGGCAAACACGTGGAGGTCACAGAGCAAGGAGGATGTTTCCTGACCACAGGGAAAGATTCCAATTGTCTCAGGACTTGGAGAACACATGGCTTTCACGTGCTAACCTGTTGCATGGGACCTGTGGATAGTCACTTTCTCTTATGTGCCTCAGTCTCTCTCTGCCAAATGGGGGTGAAAACTCACACCTGCTCCCCACAAGATGCAAAGAGAATGTAATGTCTTCTAAAATCCCAAGTTGTTATCATTGTTGTCCAGGGAAGGTGTGGAAACCTCTCTAACCCCCCAAGGTCGTCAGAGATGGAGTAATCTGATCTTTCATTTGTGGACAAACCAATTTGAGCATCTAGGTGCCTGGCACTATGGTGGGCACTGCACCATACTGCTTTAAACTTCACCACAGTCGGGGGGGGGAGGTCCATCCAACTGATGCCAACATCTTACAGATGGAGAGATGGAAGCTCAGGGAATTGAGTTGCAACCCATTCCATCATGTATTCATTCACCCAACTTTTACTAAAAGAGCTGGGCCAGGCTCTGAGCCAAGTGCTGAGAAGAAGATGAACAAGTCCTTCAGGAGCCGTGCCCATAAATTATTTTAATAACAACCCAGTACATGCTTCAACAGACAAGGTGCAGTGGGAGCCAAAGAGAAAGCAAATGGATCTCTGGAAACTATGGGAACAGTGAGACGACCTTCCGGGGGACCCTGCACCGCTGAGCTGCCCCGTGTCCTGTGTAGATGCGGCAATCATTATAAGACCTGGGTTGGAGTCTCACTTCGGTCAAGGTTTTGCTGTGTATTTCTAGGAAACCTCTTATGCTCCTAAGACTATCCACCCGGAAAATTAAGAGTTTAGGTGGGCCTAAGATCCCTGCTCCACCCCCATTTCACCTTCTGGTATATTCATGCTCGAGCCTACTCTAGCCTGGAGTCTAAGACCCTGAAAACCAGACTGAAACCTCTAAAATGCCAAACTCCCAGTCCCACGGCAGCAGTCAATCTTGGACAGGGTCTGGGTGCTAGAGGCGGGGCTCCGTTAGAGGGCGGGGCTTAGGAGGGGTAGATGTGTCTTCTAGCCCCGCCCAGAAGCCGTTCATCCAGCCAATGACAGTCGGGGGCGGGGTATCCCCGCCTCTAGTATAAAGAAATAGCTCGCCCCCGAGAGCGCGATGCGCAGGTCTTGGAGCCAGACTTGGTGAGGTACGTAGTAGTCTTGCGAGGAGCTACGGGCGCTCAGCTCGCAAGACCGCGGAACGCGGGGCACGGAGCGTCCTGAGCTGGGCTCACGGAAAGGGTCGGATTCAGGTTTCCTTTGCCAGGCTGAACTGCAGGGACCTCACGGTACTCGGGGCTCCCGCCTCAGAGGAGCAGCTGGCTCGGGCCCCAGGGTCGTCCGCCCGCGCTGACCATCCGTCCGCTGCCATGGCCGACCACCTGATGCTCGCCGAAGGCTACCGCCTGGTGCAGAGGCCGCCTCCGGGCGCTCCTGCCCACAGCCCTCACGCGCTCCGGACTCTTCAGCCGTACGCGGACCCGGGCCTGGACAGTGGGCTGCGGCCGCAGGGGGCTCCACTAGGACCGCCGCCTCCTCCACCCGGGGCCCTGGCGTATGGGGCTTTCGGGCCGCCGTTCTCCTTTCAGCCCTTTCCCGCGGGGCCGCCGTCCGCTGCCGGCAGCGCGCACCTGCAGCAGGTGGCCACGCTGTATCCGGGTCGCCAGAGCGCTCCCCCGGGCGCCCCCGGGAACCCCCCAGGCCTGCAGCCCACGCCCGGCGCGGCTGCCCCTCTGCAGCCCGCACACGCCCTGGGCAGCATGGACGCCGAACTCATCGACGAGGAGGCACTGACGTCGCTGGAGCTCGAGCTCGGACTGCACCGCGTGCGCGAGCTCCCGGAGCTCTTCCTGGGCCAGAGCGAGTTCGACTGCTTCTCGGACCTGGGGTCGGCGCCGCCCGCGGGTTCTGTGAGCTGCTGAGAGGCCCCAGGGCCCAAGAGAAGCAGGCCTGAGTGCCCGCCGGATCCCGCAGCCCGCGACCGGGCCCCACACGCGCCCTCCGTGAGGGCGGTGGCCACGGTGAGCGCGAAAGCCTCGCGTCGGGTGGGACGCCGGGCTTGCCTCGAGGCCCTGCCTACCGTGGGGGTGAATTTGACTTCACTTCTCTGACCTGAGCCTCAGCGGTAAAGTGAAGGAGACTGTCGAGACTGGACGTTCTTAGATTCTGGGTTCTGTCTCTTTCTTACCCCTCTCCGACCCCCAATCTGAGCCATTACAGGCCTCTGCCTGATGTTCCTACTCCTCGAGCAACCCCCACTACCGGGAATGGGTCCCCGGAGCCACCAGCCTGGGGAGGGGAGGACGCACAGCCTGACCCCTGCGGTGTGGAGCAGTGCCCCATCTGGCCTCCAAAACCAAAATAAAACTGGGTCACTCTGCAATCTTGTTTTCATTTCCTTATCACTCCAATTCCCGACTATATTTAGCTTCTACTGTTCTGAGACTGTTGAAACTTGGGTGGGATGGGTGCCACAGTCCCTAGCAGTGCCCAGGACTGGAAACTGACAGTTTCTTTCAAAAATATCTTGTGAGTTATGCAATTTTACTGTCACAACCTGGAAGGCAGAGGCTGTAGCTAGGTGGTAGCATAAGCATAGATTTCCCAGCTTGTAAGGTGGGGAGAGGTGGGAGTGCCTGAAGTTTCAGCTGGCCTGGCTCTGGCCCCTAACTCTCCTATCCAAATCACCATCCTTTCTGACTTCTGAGACTATTTCCTCAGAGATGGGCTAGATGTCTGTGTTGCCTTTAGCATGGTGCCAGACTCCTAGGCAGCCTCAAAAATGATAGTGGTGATTATTCTGCAAATTGCTGCTTGCTTTATTCCAGTACCTGTGCCAGTATGGTACAAGCTCTCATGCAATCACAGCCCAGGTGGAACGAGGTGGGTGACAGACCTGGAAATAACTAATCTTGGTACAAGGAAGAATGTGAGATCCAGAAAACAGGTGGACTGGGCAAGCCGGCAAGCCCAGAGGAGGGAGCAGTTCAGCTGGCTGGGGCAGGGATCATTCCAGGCTTCAAGGGTGTGGAGACATTTGCTGTAATGAGCAGCCTGGGCTGATGAGTGTGTTTTGGGGGCTGGAGAAGAGCTTGTTGAAAGGCAGGGGCCTGTACTAGTGCAGGGAATGTATGGGGAAGGCAGGCATGGGTGTCTAGAAGGGACAAGAAAGGCCTGAACAGCTTTACAACTTGGTGAAGTCAGCACAAGCCCCCTTTCATAGACGAGGGATACGGAGCTTGCCCAAGCCTGGCAGGATTTAGCCTGAGTCCTGATCACCCAAATGAGTTCCTGGCTGCCCCCTGCTGATTCTTTCTAAAAAGACCTTCAGGTGTGTGGGAGAAAGGCAAGAAGGGAGAAGGCAAGAGGAAGCCCAACCAGAGGTGCTGCAGGGTTCCAATGAGACAATGGAGCATTCTCTAGGAGACATAGACTCTAGAGACTAGAGAAAAACAAAGGGCTGAGGCCTTCTGTTCTCAGTGGTCAGGCTTTGTCCTAGTGCCAAGTTGCTTGTCAACAGGACTCCAGCAGCCCACACATTCTCCCAAGGCTTCTGGGGAGAGACTTCCCTGAGCTCTGCTCAGAGAAGCCAGTGTTTACTCTAGTTTCGCCCCAGAATAGAGTCACAAACCGAGGGGCTGAACTGCGATGGAAGCATTTGGTCCTGGGCTGAACACTGCCTTCATTCCTTCTCCCTGGGCCTCAGTTTCTCCAGCAGTAAAATAAAGCTAATATCTGTGTCCTACTACTTTACAAGGCAATTAACGTCAACATAAGTGAGGAACAAGCCAGGAAGGGTTTACAAGCAGTTGATAAACTCTCAAGTGCTCTCCATATGGAGGGGATTACAATAGAAACTGAACACCTGCTATTTCCCAGAGTTAAAGCAGGGGTGGAGGAAGGAATCCAGCTGCTGAACCCCAGCAGCCCTCCAAAAGGGATTCTTACAAGCTGGACAGCAGACAAGTAAACAGAAAAGACAAGGCTGGTCTACCAGCATTTGGATCCCCAAATCCCTGACACAGGACAATTCTGACCTTACAATCTGGAGTGGAGGAGAGACCAGTGGAAAAAACAGTGAAGTTGCAGTCTGAGAGCCTCAGGATCCGGTTCCGAAAGTGTTCTTACTAGATGCCCAGCCTCTAGGAGTTCTCCTCATCTTCCAAGTGTGTTCTTATATAAACGATTCTAACAGGTGTCTCTCACCTCTCTGCAGGGGGACTGCCCTCCTAATGCAACCTGCTGCCCCTTGATCCTGTGCATTTCACTCTATCATGCCTGGGCTGGCTCTTTGGAGTCAGGAGTCAGGCTCCCTAAAGCCTGTGGATGGAGTCATAGCACATGCAAGACATATTTCCATTTTTTTAAAAATAAAATTCTTATATGTATGAAAGTCTCCTCAGGCTGACTTTATTTTGAATTCTTTTGGTTGACTGGATTTCGTAACTAATCTCTTGGTTTTTTCTTCAAGGTAAGTGGAACTTCTCTCAAACTCATCTGAAAAATGGGAATATTAATGGTACCTCCCCGGTAGAGCTACTGTAGAGATCAAAAAATTAATGCAGGTAAAGTGTCTGGGACAGTGGGGTTTGTAGTTTGTGCTAATATTCCTGAACCCTGGCTTTTGGGACACTGTCTTAGAATCTTTAGGATGGCTGTGTTTTAACCCATGATTGTGTCAGTCGTAATACTGTTATAGGTTGGGTTTCCCAAGAAGCAGGCCCCAAGACTGGGTTTAGTTTGTGAGGGGGATGTGAGGGAGCTACACTGCAGAAAGGCAAGAGGAGGAGAGCAAAGGCTACAAAGCAACCCCCACAAGAGCCCTGGCCAGCCCCCCTGCAAGCTCTGGAGCTAAATGGGCCCTTCAGAAGCATCTTGAGTTAGGCCATTGTACTCCTTTGTATTCCTGCCCCAACCAGTCATCCAGTGTGGGTCACCCAGGGACCATGACCATGGCTGCAGCATCAGAGGCATGAGTGTGGGCGGGGCAACACTCCCCATTTGAGCCCATCCTTGGTTCTGCTGCCAGAGGAAGGCTGTCTGCCCACAGCACTCCCAGCAGAGAGGGTAATAATTTCACAGAAGGGTCCTGGACAGTCCATCATGGTGTTCCCACAAACACTGGGGTGAGAACAAGGGTGAGGTGACATAAGGTGCCAACAAGTGCCTCCTCAAATTTATGCTCCAGGTGTCACATCTGCCTCACATCAGTCCCAAACTAGCACCTTCCCTATTAGAGAATGGGATAGGAATGTGTTGAAGATATTTCAACCTTGGAGAGTCGATGGGTATATGATAGATCTCACCGGCTGAGCACTGCCATCATTGTTGTCATCCTTCCAGCTCAGCTAAGTGCTCAACAGACATTTGTTGAATAAATTAATGAACAGTCTGATCGTAGTCTTTTCCCAGGCAGTTTAAGAGGTTTAGCTGCTTACTGAGTAATCCTCTTGAGTTCCTTAATCCACCCTTGCCTAACTCTTTATGTCACTCTGCTATTTGAAGTGCTTGGTTAGGATTAGTGTCAACTGGAAGACCAAGTTGATACTTGCTGAATGCCTACTGTGTGCAGGCATGATGGGAAATAACAGGCAGAGCCCAATAGGTACCCTTTCTCTCCCACCCTCTTCTTTACTCACCATTCATCCTGCAAATAGGACCGCTGGGTAGTTTATCCCCCTTCCAGGGTCAGAGAACTGGGGCACAGACAGATAGTCCCCACCCTATGTATCCATGTCCTCTCCTTCCCCTAGGCAAGGTCTGGCCAAGGACATGAGTCTGACCAAATAAGAGCAAAGTCAGCTGAGGTTGAAAGACAGCCTGGAGCTGAAGTTCACATCAGAGTTAGCGGCTCTGAGTTCTAGTCCCAGCTCAACCATGAGCTATAACCTTAGGCTCTACACTGAGCTCCGTAGGATGAGGGCCACATTCACTGCCATCACTGGGTAGATGGGAAAATGGACTGCAGAAGGAAAGAGGAAGGTGTAGTGCTTCCTTAGCAGGATAGTGGCCCAACACGGACAGCAGGCTTGCTGTGCACTTTCTCTTTCTGCCCTCCCAACAGCGGAAGGGGGTGGAGTTACTGCCATCCTTCTAGGCAGCCAGGGCTCAGAAAGATTAAGTAACCTATGAACAACACATAGCCAGGAGAAAGGACAGACAGACATGTGGTAAACCACACAGGGCTTTTGGAGAAAGCTTGCTCATATTTGTAGCGTGTGTGTATGTGCATGTGTGTATGTGTTTCATAAACATCAAGTCCTTGGAGCAGAGGTGAGGCCTGCGAGGGGGCAGGGAGGCTGACAGAGCTCATTATGTGGCAGTCTCCAGAGGGCCTCATTCCTGGGCCTCTTCTAGTGCGTGGCTTAGGCTTGGGGCTTTGCCATCAAATGACCACATCCAGACAGCAAGACCCTCCCCCTGGCCACCTTGGCTGCTTTATTCCAACAGGAGATGAGCCAGTCATTATTGTTTGTTTTTCTTTTTAATAAACATGTTCATCATTTCTAATAAAAAGTAATATATGCCTGAGGCTAACTAATTTCCAAACAATTTAGGAAGCATAAAGTGAAAAACCAGAGACTCTCAAGTTTTCCCTTCACATATATATATTGTACACATTATACTAGATATATGTTACATCCGTGTACATAATATAAATTTTTTTGTGAATGAGATTATGATTTTCTTTCATTGGATTTTCCCTAATAAGTTTTGGAAGTCTTCCCACGTCAGTAAATATGATTCTACCTCATTCTTTTTAATGATGACATAGTATATAATCTATTTAACTATCCCCATTGATGGAAATTCAGCTTGTTTCCTGAATTTCACTGTTACAAATAGTCCTACGAAGAGATCCTTGTATATTTGTCCCTGAACACTTGTGGGAATCTCTGTAGAATGAATTCCTAGAAGGGGAATTACTGGATCTGAAGATATAAGCAAATAGAATTATGATAGCTACTGCCAAATAGTTCCCAAAGTGACTAATCACATCTCCATGCCAGCTTTGTTGGAGAACGCTCGTTGGCTCACACACTTGCCTACCCTGGACATTAGCAGTAGCTTAAATGTTTGCTTCTCTAAGTGGATAGAGTGATTTAATTTCCATTTATTTGATTACCAATAAAGCTATTTTATACTTGTCTATCTTTTCCTATGAATTACCTGTTTGTATCCTTGCCTGTGTTTGCACTATTGTTTGTCTTTTTATTAATAATTTTTTTGGAGGGCAGGGAGTTTGGCTCAGTGGCTTAAGCGCCTGTCTGGCAGGCGCGAGGCTATGAGTTCAATCCCCAGTACCGCAAAAATAATAATAATAATAATAATTTTTTGGGGGGGATACCAGGAATCAAATACAGGACCTCACACTTTCCAGGAAGGCACTGAGTCACTGAGCTAAATCCCTGGCCCCCTTTCTTAGTAATTTAGAAGAGCTATTTATATATTACGAAGTGCTAGTTGCTTAACTTTACTATATGCTATCTTTTGCCCTTTGGAAACTATCAATTTTTATGTCATCAAATTTTTATATCTCTCTTAAGAGCTTCTTTAAGGACAAGAATGGAGGCCTGGCTTTCCTCAGAGTTCATCTCAGACACCTGTGGGTTTGTGTGTCTGCCTTAACTTGGTGCTCAGAGAACAACATGAAAATATTAGCAACCAGGGCTGAGACAAGCCCAGGTCTTTGTGTAATACAGACTTGGGTTTAAATTCTGGCTCCAAACTACAGATAGGACATTTGGCAAAGTCACTTCACCACTCTGAGACTCTGTTTTTGTTTTTTCTTTTCAGTCTAAATGGCACTGAGATATATATACACCTAACAAATGGGATCAAATGAGCTGCTTAGGGCTGACAGTTTGGTTCAGTGGCTTAAGCAGGTGTGAGGCTGTGATTTTGATCCCCGGTGCAGAAAAAAAAAAAAAAAAAAGAGCTGCTGGCTGACATGCACCCAGCACAGTGGTAAATGAGCATGGGGTAAGTTCTCATAGGTGGTAGCTGTTTCCAGCTTAGTATGATACGTGCTGGATAAGCAGGCAGCTGTGTATGTGTCAGGGAGCAGCCTAGGAGAAAGGACAGAGCTGTGTATGCCTTCCAGGATTCCGACCCCTTCTCCTGGAAAAAGACTTCCTTTATGGAACCACCTTTCCCTCCCTCATGTACAGCCTATGTGGTTTGAGCAAGTGTGCCATTCCTTTATATATGATTCAAAATAAAATGATACTAAACAGCATAATTAGTGGAAGAAAATCCTCAAATTCTTCATTTTTTTCTATAACTTTTAAAATGGCAGTGCTCTACCCCCCCTTTTTTTTTTTATTTTGCTCCTCCTTCTTCACATCAAAGCCTTTCAGGTTTGCAGCTGGTACCCTAAACAAGCCATCTGTTTATTAAATTATCCAGTACTCAGTATCTCATAAGACCCCTAATAACCTGACTTAATCACATTATTATGCCATGTTTTATAGAGATGAAGTGACTTATCTACTACCATATAACTAGTACTCTATTGAGTTAAAATACTTAATGTGCTTAGGATAGTACCTACATTGCACAGAGTAAAAGAAATGCCAAGTGTTAGCTCAGCTCAATAAATTTCTAAGTGGTTTAAACAGCGCAAAATATTTCTTTTCAGTTCTACCCAGGCAATTAGAATAATAATAAGGCTTCCTTCTTATTCTCATGACCTCCCAACCTCATGAGCCAACTTGGCTGGTGAAATCCATGTCAGTCTTTTTTTTCTTTTTTATCTTTGCCTGCAAACTTGAAGCTGGGACACATACACCTCCACATTCAGCTCTCAGGAAAAAGAGAGTAAAGAGATGAGAATACCCAGAAGCACATAGCACATGAACACACTGAATTACATGACCAGCCTTAACTGCAAGGGAGACTGGGAGATGTAGTTTCTAGCTGGCAACTATGTTCATTAATAACTCAATCATTATGGAAGGGGGAAAGGACAGATTTTTGGTGGGTAACCAGCATCCTCCAGCATAGCAAGTGTTAATAAATAGTAAGTGACTGTTGAGATTAGAACTCAAACCTCCTATTCCCCCAGGGTACTTGGTGGGCTGGGGAAGATACCAGAGGCCTGAGTCCTGTATAATGTTGGAATTTATTACAGATGGTGTCAGTTAGCCATCACAATGAATGCCCACCTTGGGCAACTTACTTCCCTTCTTTAAGTGTCAGTTTTCTTGTCCATAAAGGGGGAATAATTAGGGGACTCATCCAAAAGTTCCTGCTGTGAAAGTACGTGCTACAATTCATGACACATGCTGGGTGCTCACATGATGAAATGGATAGGATAAAACCCATGAAAAAAAAATGTCAAGGGAGGTGACAGTGCTTGCACAGACCAAGTAGCACAGATGAATAAAGTTTAGCTGGGGAGGCAATGAGTCTAGAGTAGTTAACTTGTTAGAGTAGGTGATCAGAGACACAAGAGACATATTTGAAGTAGGCAGTGACCAAAGAGGAATGACCCCTGAGTGGCAGGCCAAGGAGCTGCAATTTATGGGGAGTCATGAACAAGGTGGAAGGAAAGTCTTCTTCTTTCCCTTTTTCGTGGAAAGACCATTCTGCTAAGGGTGAAGCGAATTTGATAGGGGTACATTGGAAAAATAGGGACCCCTAAGGAGAGTGTCATGCTGATTTAAATAGTGATGAGAGTCCTGAGACATGTGGGAACAAAGTGTGATAGATGAGAGAAATGGTAAAGAGACAGATGTAATATTACTTCAGAGAGATTGTGTTAGGAACAAGCACAGAATACAATGTCTGACATAGCTAATAGTCTTTTGCTGAATAAAAGGCCCTATATCTAGATTACTCTGGATTAGTGTGTGGTTTTACGTAACAAAATAATAGTACCGTGAATTCAAGGAACCAGACAGATGGCCCAGGGTGGGTGAAGTCATCCAGAGTGTTGATATCCAGGCCCCTTCATCTAGTTGCTTTGTCATTCGTGAGTTTGATCTCATGATTCAAAAAGGCTGTTTCAGCTACTATATCAACATTGCAGCAAGAAAAATAGAGAAAAGAGAGAGAAGGCACTTCCTGGAAGTTGCCCTCAAACACACACACACAAATAAAATGTTCAATATACAGTCTTTATTTTGGGTGATCATGTATCCAAGGAGAATTTGGATATTCTGCTACTGAGGAAGATGGAAATGGACCCTGCAGTCTCAATAATGCATTCTCAGCTGTAGTGGAGGCTACAGGAAAGAGAGGAACCAAACATTATTCTAAGGTATGGCTTCAGGGACAAGGAGATTTTTCCTTGGAGTGGCACCTAGGATCTTATCCATGGGGGTAGGATAAAATCAGAATGGATGTGCTAGGTCAGCCAGGGTTGAGATCTAGGAGGTGGAGGGCCAGGCAAATGGTCCAGAGCATAGGAGTGGGTCTAGAGTGGCAATGAACATGTTTTGGAGTTCTTAGCACACTCACAGTTGCCATAAAAATGCCGAGACAGTTATCAAAAAAGAAGGCCAAGCCAGGCGTGGTGGCGCATGCCTTTAATCTCAGCACTTGGGAGGCTAAGGTAGGAGGAGCGTTGCGAGTTCAAGGCCAGTTTGGGCTACAACGTGAGTGCGAGGCCGACCTGACTACATAGTGTGACCCTGACTCAAAAAGTAGGGCAGGGAGTTTGGCTCAGTGGCTTAAGCCTCTGCCTGGCAAGTAGGCGCAATGTTATGAGTTCGATCCCCAGTGCCACAAAAAAAAAAAAAAAAAAATGGAGGTCAAGGACCTAACCTTGGAGGATGACAGACATGGAAGAGAAGGCAGGTACAGAGACTGAGAAGGAGCAACTGAGGAGGTAGGAGGAAGAGAAGCAGAAAAATGTCACTGGGGCCAGGATTTTCTTTCCAAAGGAGGGGCCAAAGTCGGCAAAGTTAGGTAAAATGAGGGCTGCTAAACACGAGTCCTTCAATGCAGTCCTCGAGAAAGCAACAAACAAGTTTGCCAGAGCAGTTTCGCAGCAAAGAGGTGGAAGTCAGGCCACTGTGGGTCCACGATAAAAGGACAAAGAGAAAACAGGATTGGCAGGGTAGCTGTCTGTCTTAAATCTTTTGGGACCTCAATGTTTTCATGAATCAAATGACCCATGTCGGGGATTCTTCACTGTCTTTTGCTTTGGTCTGTTCGGTTTGGAGGTGCTCTCTAGCACACGCTCTCTACGAGGCCATACCCTCAGCATCTTCAGTAGGTTTTTTACTGGACCTAAGTGCATTTGAAAAACTCTACCCTTGGGTTTGGCCTGAAGGCACTAGCTTGCTGTGGGCACAACATCCCCCTTGCTTTAGTTTCCTCCTGTCTTAGATGGGAGCTTTGGGTAGAGGAAACTCAATGATACTTTCAGTTTAAATCCTGGCTCTGTAACTTACTGCTTGCATAACTTTGAGCAAGTCTTCCCCCACCAGAACCTGTTCCCTTATCAGCAAACAGAATGAAATTTTTGTTAACAGGCTTAGGGCCAGAGCTTTGAAGCAGGAGAAAGGGTTTGGTCCAGAGACCAGCCATGGAGGGTGCTGGGGTCTGTAGAGAGCCTAGAGAGCAGTGGCTTTGGAATCAGGGGACTTGGGTTTGCTTTGCAAATGAAGAAACTGAGGCTCACCAGAAGACAGAAATGATTTTCCCAGGTGTGACAGTTAAGCTGGGCTGCCAACTTGATTGACTAGAGAGCTGCCTAGGGAATTAGTAAGGCACATTTCTGCGTGCGTCAGTACCCAGGGTGACCTTGGGTACTATATTTGGCCCCTGGCCTCTTTGTCTCTGGCATTCTTTCCCTGGCCATCATAAAGTAAACAGCTTTGATCTACCACCCCCTTTCACCATGATGCTCCTGCATTGGAACTAGTGACTACTGACTGAAATTTCTGAAACCATGAGCCACAATTAAGCCTCTCCTCCCTTAGGTTGTGTGTGTCAGGTATTTTGTCCCAGCGATGGGAAACCTGACCAACACACCAAGGTCAGACCCTCAGATAGGCAAAGCAGAGGCACCAAACCCAAAATTTAATGTACTGTAATATCTTGGGAGGAAACAAAGTCTTGAAGTTGTATCATGGGAAAAATCAGATCTTCGGGGGACTTCTTTACTTTGCTGTGTAGTTTTGTGTACTTTCCTGCGTTGAGGATTTCTGAAGCCTTTACACACATGTGCGCATGCACGCACACACACACACACACACACACACACACACAACTGCCCCAGTTAATGTCTACATCCTCAGAGCACTGATGCTTGTGGCTCCCTCTTATTAAGATGACACAGGGCAGGCTAAGAACAAGAGAGGAGGAAGTCCATCCAGGGACAGCTGGGAGTTAAAAAACTTGGGCTTACTTCCCCTGGCTTACTGGACCTGTTTCCCCACTGCAAAATGAGGCTGTTGACCATCAAGCTCCTGGAGGCCTTAGTGGCTCTGACTTTTGGCTTCTTCTTGATTTTATCTGATCAGTCTGTCTAAGGCCACCCCCCCAAGACGGTCACTAACTCATTTCCAGTTTATTTTCATCACATAACTTATCACCCTCTGAAATTATCTTTTTGTGTCTCTTTGTTATTGTTGTTTAGCTTCTGTCTAGATAGTAGTCTACTGTATCCTCTATGTGAGCTGGGACTTCATGAGTTTGAGGAAATGGTTATGACCCTGGCACCTAAAGTAGTGCTTGGTGTACAGTACACATGAATTAACAACTGTGGAATAAATGAATGAAGGGCAGAGAGCCAGCCTTGTACTCTCTGAAACAAGTCCCGGAGCCCTCATTTCTCAACGTTGCCACTCCTCCCGTCCTCCCCTTCTCTCTTCCGGTCACACTGGGTTTAATCCAAATAACCTGGCCCTAAAAGTTCAGCCTGTTTCCTGGCTCCTAGTGCGGCAATCCAAGCCAAGGTCTTTACTGACGCCTTCTGGCCAAAGGGACACATAACAGGGACAAGGATCATTCCTAGGCAGAAATCCCAATCCTGGGTGGCATGCATTAATCATCTATGTTCCCAGCCTCGAGTCGGGGACAGGGATGACCACAAGAAGAACATGTTTCTTGCCCTCCAGAGCTACAGTCATACCTGTATGAATCCAGAAAGAAGGGGCTAGGGGCCAGATACAGTCCTCAAGGGAATCCTGGCCAGAGTGTGGGAAAGGTGAGGGTGAGCGCACCCCTTTCAGAGCAGGCGAGGCAGCCTGGATCTCAGGCCTCAGGATGTTCCTCCTAGGACAACTTTTTGCCAAAAGACTTCCCATCTTTTCCAGAAAAATCCTCTGTTTCCCACCCATTTTAGAGGCTACTTGGGGAAAGGGGAGAGGGGAAGGGGGTGGAGGAGAGGAGACCAGAGGAAGGGAAAAGTGGGGAGGGGGAGAGAAAGGGGAGGGATGGGGAGGGAAGGGAAGGGAAAATGTTATATAGAGTGCAGAGAAGCTGTATGGGACAAAACCAAAGGTGTTTACAGGGAATTTAAGTAAATCCTTTGTGATATGCAAGGTAAATCTTCCACTTTGTTGCTTCCAGCAAAATTCATCTTACTAACTGTACTAGTCAAGTCCTGTGAAATGCTATAAAACAAACCAACCCAAAATCTCAGTAACTGAAAAACCAGCCATCATTTCACACTCCTAAGTCTCCTATTCAACTGACATTCAGCTGATGCTGACCACAGAGGCTGGACTGCTGACTTTGGGTCTGGTTCAGGTCTGCTTCACCTGTCTACATTTTGGGTTCCAGGTGAAGGAGCAACAGCTGTCTCACCTGGGGGAAGGAGGCACCATGAGATGTGGCATAAATTAACATGCCTCTTAGGGCCTCAGCGTGGAACAAGAATCCTGTCCTTCCCCTCCAGATTTGAGTGGCTGAAATAAACCCCACGACAAAGCCCAGGGTCATTGTGACACTGCGGTGAAGACCACAGTACTCCATCCACGTCGCCCTACCCTGCCCGTTCAGGGCCCATATATCCATTCCCCAGCTGCTGGGACCCACTGCCTCTGGTTCACAGCTGTAGCTCTCACTGGGTATTGTTCTAGGCCATTGGGAACTGCCTCACTCAACTGCCAGTAATTGGCTGATGCTTGAAAACCGAGAACTGTGTCCTTCCCTCAGTTTGGTACAACTCTGTAGGTCTATCTGTGCTCCAGGGTTCCTGAGTATCAGCCAATGGCTTGAGTGACATCCCATATTGGATGAGCTTTTTCCTCTACCCAACTCTTACTTCTATATATACACGAGTCTTCTGAGTGCACGGTTCCATAAACCTTCTGCACATCACTCTCTGGCCCCCGAATCTGATCCCAAGAAACCTACTAAGAGATAAATGGGCAAGTAAATGCCACACCAGAGTAGTCATGGCGTGGCTGAGGGAGGAAGGAAGACTTTCAGATGAAGAATGTAAGTCACTGCAATAGTTCACATAAATCATGGAGACAGATCTGATCTGACAGCATCCTGGGTGTGTGTACAACATGTACATGGCATGAGAATTGAAGTCCCCATTTTATGATTGCATTGTTCATATTTTATATACTGGGGCTTCAAATAAGTTAAATTATCAAAGGTTTTGGAGCTAAAAATATAAGGCCTCCAAACTACTGGATGTCTACACACCTCCACCTCTGCCCAGTGGGGATGGGCCAAGCCCCCAGAGCAATTCTCTGCCCCTGTGCACTTATAGCAGAAAGGGGGCCAGGCTGGTGAGATACCACTCCAGGTGTTATGGACAGATTTGTGACCCTTCAAAATCCTTATGTTGAAGCTCCCCAGAACCTCAAAATGTGTCTATATGTAGAAATAATAGATAATGAAGTTAAAGTGGGGTTGTTAGCATGGCTCCTAATCCAGCATGACTGGTGTCTTCATACGGGGAACCAAAGATACCAGGCAGATGTATGAGCAGAAGAATGATCAAGTAAAGATAACCAAAGCAAATGGCCAGCTACAGGCGAAAGGGAAAAGCTTTGGAATAAAACCAGCCCTCTGACATCCTGACCTTAGATTTAAAAATTAAGCCTCCAGAACGATGAGGAAACAAACTTCCGTTGTTAAGCTGCCCGGCCTGTGGTATTTGTTTTGGCAGCTCAAGCAGACTAACGCACCAGAGCAGCAGCTGCCACAGTACTATTGTACACAAGAGGTGGGCGGTAGGGGAAGATATGCCCCTTGTCTTGTCCAAGGGAAGAAGGACAGCCTCTCAAAAGTAGAAATAGGTTATCTAACTGGAAAATGCGTATCAAGATTTTCTCTTACCTGAAGGAGTATACAAATGTAATCTGTTCAGAGCAGCCAGGTCGAGCCTCTGCAGTAC
Source organism: Dasyprocta punctata (assembly GCA_004363535.1). Classification (NCBI taxonomy): domain Eukaryota; kingdom Metazoa; phylum Chordata; class Mammalia; order Rodentia; family Dasyproctidae; genus Dasyprocta; species Dasyprocta punctata. Next base: position 22,941 of record RJWM01006547.1, read on the forward strand.
TGTTGCCCCAGGCTGCTCAAACAGCAGCTGAGCCTGGCCCTCAGGGCTTCTGCTTTGGCCCTCTTGCCAGCAAAGGAACCCAGTCTAATCTACTGGAGCATGAGGAGCCACATGGCACAGAGATAAGCAATTCTACCGATGGACCAACTTAGGGTCCACCAAACAGCGGGGCATGTAAAACCATCTTAGGCCATTGTCTTAGTTCATTCTGTGTTGCTGTTACAGAATACCTGATGCTGAGTACTTTGTGAAGAAAAGAGATTTTTTTTTAACTCAGTTTTAGAAAGTCAGAGACATAGCACCACCTGGGTAGGTGTGGTAAAGGCCCCACTGCAGATGGCATCACAATGGTGGGAGCCTGTGCATGAGTGGTGAGCGGCATCTGTGAAAGAGGGGTTCAGGGTCCCTTTCAACAATTCAATTAATCACAGTTAGATCCTGAGGAAACAAATCAATTCCTGGAGGCCTTCATTAATCCTTCGGAGAGTGCCCCCATGACTTAATTACCTTTCACTAGACTCCATCTCTTAAGGGTTCCAGCACTCAACAACACTGTATTGGGGACCAAGCTTCCAGCACGGGAGCATATGGGGTACACACTTAAGCCATAGTAACCACCCAGCTTTAGTCAAGATGTCAGATGAGTATGACCACATTAATGATCCCCAGTGATACCAGGGGAAACTGCTCAACTGAGTCCAGCCTAAACTGCTGACCCACAGAATCAAGAATAAATAAACATTTATTAACTTGCTAAGTTTTAGAATGTGTTGTTGCATAGCAATGGATAAACGACACACCAAGCTAAAATCATCTCTGCTCTTCAAGGCCGTATTTAATGACAGTTTGGGGACTCCCATAGCCATCTGCAAATTCTCCTTGCTGAGCCAGACAAACTTAGAAAAGAAACAGTGAGTTGTGTATCAGTTAATTTTGCATCTGTCTCCCCCAGGGGCTGGATGACCTCAGGGCCAAATCTCATTCCCCTGCATCTATTCATCCTGTGTACTATGCTGAGCCAGGGTCTGACATACAGCAGGTGTTCAGTAGACATTTACTCAATTTGTAAAATTCCATGGGGCTTGCTCAAGTTGCTAACATTTCCTACTTGGGGTTATTGCAGCAACTTCCTGCCTGGTCTCCCCGCAACCAGGCTTTCTCCCTCAAATCCATCTTCCATGCTAGGAAGAAAACTTTCTGAAATGCGAATCTATCTTAGTATGATCCCTAATCTGAAGCTTTCATTGGCTCCCAACTGACCTCACCATTGAGTGCTATTTCTTTGAAATGATTTCTGAAGTCCTACAATTTTTGTTTTTTAGTAATGGGGTTTGAACCCAGAGCTTTGCACATGCTAGGCAAGTGCTTCATCACTGATTTACATCTTAGCATTTCTACAAATTCTTGACCCCTAATTCTAAAGTCTCATCTTCTACCACATTCTCTCTCCTTGTTCTCTGAGTCTAGTCACAGGATTTCTTTCTGTTCCATAGTCTCTGGTGCCTCTGAACATTTACACATTCTATGTCTTCTCACTGAAACATTCACTATCAAGACCAACATTCTAGCTCCCATGCCTTGCTAAATCCTACTCGCCCATCACACGCCCTTCAATGCATTTGACTGCCCATTTTTCCTGGATTGAAAGGACAAGAAATTTGGATCTACACAGATTTATGGGCAAGGGCAAATTATTTGACCGGATGGTTAGGGACCCATAAAGCACAGAATTGGAGGGTTGGCAATAAGGAAACTAGAAAGGGGTATTTAGGTGGACTAGCGGAAATAGCAAAAAATGTGAAGACACTTGTATTCCAAATAGAATCCTACCAAAAGCCATGCATGGCAGAGGAAGCTGTCTCTGCTCAGATGGATAAGGTGGCCCATTCACTAGATGGCACATTCACAGCCAAATTTCCAGGCCCTCCAGTGCTTTCTCAGCAGACTCATAATGTCATTACGGTGGCCATAATGTAGACTAGGATTTCAACCACATGAACTTACCTCATCAAGGTTGATCTGGCTAATGCCATTACTCTATGTCCCATCTGTTATCAGCAGAGTCAAATGCTGAATACCTGGTATGTCCTCTCTTCAAAGAGATCCACCTACCCACCTGACCAGGTAGATTTCACTGGAGGCCTCCCATCATGGAGGGGACATGGTTTATTTTCATTGACATAATCATAATGTAAAGTTTTAGGAATCTAAGGAAAGGAGCAAGAGTGGTGTCTCTCATTAAGACATCAAATAATGTACTCTCTTAGTTTCCTGTGGCTACTATATTACTTTAAACTTGGTGATTTAAAACAGTAAAAAATGTACTTTTTCACAGTTCTGGAGATCAGAAGTACAACATCAATTTCACTGGCCTATAGCAAGGTGTGGGCTGGCTGCACTCCCTCCAGAGCTCAGGGGGAAAATCTTGTCCTTGACTCATAGCTTCTGGTGGTTGCTAGCATTCCACGTCATTCTCACACTTGGTTCAGTCTTCATATCACCTCTCTTCTGTGTGTGCAATTTCCCTCTGCCTGTCTCTTAAAAAGATCTGTGGGGCTGGGAATACAGCTCAGTGGTAGAGTAGCTGCCTAGGATGAATGAGGCCCTGAGTTCAATCCCAGCACCACCAAGAAAAAAGGCATTTATGGTTAAATTTAAGATTCATTGTATAATTTAGGACAATTTCCTCCCTGTGTCAAGTTTCTTTTGTTTTGTTTTTGTGGCACTAGGGACCAAACTCACCTCGCACCTGCCAGACAGGTGCTTAGCCACTGAGTCAAACTCCTGGCCCTAGTTTTTTACCGCAGGGTCGCACTATGTGGCTCAGGCAGGCCTTGCACTCACGTTGTAGCCCAAGCCAGCCTCAAATTCACAATGCTTCTCCTATCTCAGCCTCCCGAGTGCTGGGCTTAAAGGCGTGCTCCACCACATCCAGCTTCCATGTTAAGATCTTTACCTCCAAAAAGATCCTTATTCTTCATGAAGTGACATGTAGATTTTGCCCTCTTTGGTTGCCGTTTTCCTGCCTACTCAACTCACAAAACTTCTCTTTCTGGCCCCTACAACATTGGGATATGCTAGTGTGGAGATCTTAGTTTTCAACAGAAAGGAAGCAACACAGTTTTCATTGAACTGAAGTTAAAACTTGTACCTGGCCATTGTCAGCTCCTCATGCCACTAAACCAAGAGACAAAGAAAGAGCTCATATCCTGGCTGCCCCTCATTGCCAAGGAAGAACTGGGTTGCTGCTACACAAGGACAAGGTAGGATGTATGGAATCCGGGGGATCAGCAAAGGCCCCTCTTAGTACAGTCCTCCTCCCTCTGCACCCAGAAACTCAACTGGCTTAGGACCTAACCATTTGTACTTGACATGCATAGACTTTTTCTTTTCATTATTTCCTAAACAATACATTAGAGCAACTATTTGCATAGCATCTAGGTTATATTAACTATCTGAAGACAGACTACTTAAAATATACAGGAGGATGTGCGTAAGTTGTAGGTAAATACATTTTTTATTAGGAATTTGAGCATCCACAATTTTGTTTCCTGCAGTGGGGCCTGGAACCAACCCTCTGTGGATACCAAGAGACAGCTGTACTTCCATGCACAAGACAAAAAGTTAATGAAAAGCTATAGCACTCAGAACCATGTAGGACCACTAAGGATTCAGACTCAAAAATGATGGCTTGGGCCACCTGACCTTATAAAGAACCCTAATCAGCTGAGGTGTTGGCTGAGGGCCAAGGAAACACAGAAGGGCAATGGAAGAAGAAAATTATATATACCAACCATGCTGCTGTCACCCGCAGAAAGTCGATTGCAGATAAACATTTTTCTTCTCTGCTTGATGTGTGTGTTTATGCATATGAGCATTGTGTACACTAATTTTATTCCTTCTTTCCCCTTATAATTTCATATAGAGATTGTAAAAGATCATTAACAGTTTAGGGTTTAGCTGGGCGTGGTGGCACATGCCTTTAATCCCAGCACTCGGGAGGCTGAGGTAGGCGGAGTGTTGTGAGTTCAAGGCCGGCTTGGGGCTACAACATGAGCACAAGGCCAGCCTGAGCTACATAGTGCAACCCTGCCTCAAAAACTAGGGCTGGGAGTTTGGCTCAGTGGCTTAAGCGCCTGTCTGGCAGGCGTGAGGCTGTGAGTCCAATCCCCGGTGCCGAAAAAACAAAACAAAACAAAAAAACAGTTTAGGGTATAGTTTAGTTACAGCACCCAGAGAGCCTTCCCTTCAACACTACAGGGCTCCCTCTTGCAAGCTGGGGGATCTGATAGCCCCAACCTCTTCCTACATTCCTGCCACTCTAGGAGTGGTCACCGCATCCTGAACTTCCTGTGTTCTCTTAAATTCCCTTTGTTGAAAAATCTGTTATTTCTGCTTTCAGGACAGACCCTAACTGGACAAACTTAGGAAAGTGGTACGTGCCACTCTCCACTGGTACCACTCTTCACTCATCATGGAAGCCAATCTGTCCAAGAGGAAGGCTGAGATGGAAGACAGATTCCTTGTATATTTAAACACTTACATCTAGTCATGCATGAAGCCGAAATCATCCCCTAAACCTTTAATTCCCTACACCAATGTTTCATTTTTTACTTGAACCATATAAGGTTGGGTTTTCACCGTTTACAACAAAAAGTCCTAACTCGTCCTCATCTGCTTGTCCCTACCCCTAGACCACCTTTACTCCACTGAATAAAACCAAGACCAGCCACCTTCTACTGAAAACTTTAATGAAACCAATAAGTTAATAAGTTAACAAAGTGAGGTACTTGCATATCCAAGGACTGGGTTGGTGGGGGAACGTCGATCGTGGAAGGAGGGAGGGCCTCTTCCTATATGTCCTTTGGTCACAGGGTAATCCTATTCCCCTGCCCTTCTCCGCAGCTGTCTCTGAGGGAGTAGGGGGTGGCTCTCTGGGGACAGTGCAGTGCAGGTGAGATGAGCCAGGAGATACTCCATCCAGGGCATGATGGTACATGCAGAGGGCATGTTAGGGCAGAGGCTGGGCACCATGGGGCTGAGCAAGATCCAGCCCGAGCCCTGGTGCTAGTACATGCAGGTCCCCAGCATGAGAAGCAGGCGGCTTGGCCACAGCCCCTTGTTCCCTGGCACCCCACGGAGGGTTGCCATCAGTCCACTAGCCCTCACCCTCCTGCCAGGAACGAAGGGATACAAAAGTGGTGCTGGGGGCCTGCAGTGGATGGGCACTTACGCCAGTATACGGGCTGCCAAGTGAAGTGGGGAGGGGACAGTGCAAGTGACAGCCATGTGCACAGTTGGTGTAGCTGCTAGGTGCATTATTGCCCACTCTGGGAGTTAAGAGTGCCTAGGAAGGGGTGGGCTTGGGGTCTTCCAGTGGTGTGCAGGCCCCAGAGGCCTAGGCCTGAGTTGTGCTGTGAGGACACTGAGTGGGGCCCTCAGCGGTAGGCAGGGGCAGCAGTAGTGCTCCTGGGCCATAGAAGAGTGTACGTTTTTGAGGAAGGGGAGCTGGTAAAGTTCTGGGATTGGGCCTGGAGAGACCTGGGCTCACTTTAAAGCTCCCTCTCCTGTGCAGAGGGAGCAAGGGGCTACCTCTTAGTGGAGATCAGGTAAGGCCAGCCTGCCAGCACCGGCTGCAGAGGCTCAGGAAAGGCTGAGTGTCCCTGTGTTCATATCTCCAAGTGTGCCTGCCTGTGGGCTCAGCGTGAACGCGAGGCTTTCTCTATGTCTGAGGAAACAAAGGGCCATGTTTGTGCAATTCATCCGAGGGACTCTGTCTGGGTGACCGTAGAGAATACAGAAACTTGTGCTGACCGTCAAACATATCTGGAGGGCCAAAGAGGGGCATGGACGTCAGGCAGGAAGATGGAGTTCCTGGGAGGTGACACCTGCAGTTGGGAAAGATGGCCCAGGCACTGGCCTTGGGAGACAGTAGGGGAGATAGAAACAGGCCCCATGCTGGGGGGAAGGGGGTGATAAGCCAAAGAATGAGGAGGGGGTCATGGCCAAGCAGCCTGAGACCAGCTACTGCTGGGGGCCCAACTCCCGACAGAGGATGGGCAGGGGGACCCCATGGGGGCCCCCGAAGTTGCATATTTAACATAGTTTGCATATATGGTGCCCACCTGCCTTGTGGCAGGGTCCTGTGCTTTGCGGGTATCTGTGGGGACACCTTGGGCCCATCCCCAGTGGGGTGGGAACTTGGCGGGAGGGCTTCCCTGCTCCGTCTGAAGAGCAGGCCACAGACCTCACCTTGCATAGCTGGAAGCTGGGTCAGGGCCCAGGGCCCCAGCACCCCACCCCCACTCCTGGGGCAGTGACCCTGCCAGGTGGGCCATGGCAGGCCTTGATGGAGCGGGCAGGGTTCTGAGGGGCCCAAAGGCCACAAGGCAGCCGCTGCTGCTGCCCTTCGCGCAGCCTGGCACCTCACGCTCCTGGGGTGGGGTCGGTGCGCTGGCACCTGCAGCGGGTATCTCGCCCACCCAGGCAGCTCAATACTGCGTGTGGCCTCTCTCCCCGCTAGGGAGCGAGTTCAAGTAAGAGGAGTCCGGAGGCCTCAGTGCGCGGGTCCGAGCGCAAGGCCGAGGGGCCGGCCCAGTGCAGCCCCGCCTCTGAGAAGTCCCTCAGTCCATGTTGGTGCTGACCGAGCGGGAGATGCTAAGCGTCTGTGCAGAGACGGAGATGTCTTCATGGTCCACAGGGCTGTGGTAGTCCGAAGTGATGTCAGGGTCAAAGAGCGGCACTTGCACGGTGCCCAAGCTGGCCGAGGTGCCAGAGCGTAGGCAGCGCGAATAGAAGCCCAACAGCAGGTCCAGCTTGTGCTCGATGGACTGCACCTGGGGGCGGAGCACAGCTGGAAGGCGGGCTTGGGGCGAGGTTTGTCCAGGGAGGGGGCAGGCCCGGATCAGGGGGCGGGGCTATGGCCAGAAGGGGCACAGGAGGAGGCGTGGTCCGGGTGATGTGCAGAGAGGGGCTTCACAGAGAGGAGTCCCCTAGTAGTGACCGGGAAGATGGAATCTGGCCTGTGGACAGGATGAAGCTGGGAATCTGGGACAGGATCCTGGCACGACATTTAGCTGTAATTGGCTGGGACGGTCCAAAAGACAGACAGCTGAATAGGTGGGATTTAGGGGAACTTATCTGAGATCATAGCACCTTATGGACGGGATGGCCTAAGCAGGAGAGGGCAAGCTTCCTGGGATCCCTTAGCAGAATGGGGCAGGCTTTCTGGGGAGTGAGGATTATCCATGAGGTGGAAATTGGCCGGACAAGGGATGCATAAGTCCTGCTAGAGCCTCCTGAGTGGTTGCTCTGGGGTGCGGGTCTCCCCTCATCTTGTTCTCAGGGCGCTCCATAGCCTTTCTTCAACAATCGGCTCCACCACCCTGGCAGAAGTCCATTCAGCACTCACCTGCTTCTCTACCTTGACCACGCGCCCCATCATGCTGATTTCATCCACCGCCTCCATGTCTGGGGGCCCCTTGTCGCCCTTCTCCCTGGCCTTCCGGTCTCCAGGCCCCCGACCCACAATCTGGTCCACCCTGTGGGGAAAGGAACCATCAAAGGGTTCAGGTACATGTTGCCCCTCCCTTTCACAAGAACTGTTGCCTGCTGAAGGGGAAGACAGCCTGCACCAGTGTGGGGGAGGCAACCTGAGGAAGGAAGCCATTGCCCTTCCAGATGGAGGTGGAGTTGAGGTGAGGAGACCAAGTCTTGCTTTGGGGGTTCTCCAACTGACTGAGCCAAGGCACCATTACACAAGCATGAAAAGTAAAACATCCGGCTGATGGAGAAGTGGAAAATAGCAGGCTGGGAAAGAGGGGGACACAAGTGGGACTCCGAGTTATTAAGGGGGAAAGGTTAGAGTTGATTCCAGCTTTTTTTCCTGCTTTTACTAGCTTCAACCTCCAATTCTTCTCTTCCTTTCTCTCTTAAACTTCTTCCAATTGGGTTTGTACCCCACTATTGTCAGGCCCCCCAACAAACTCCATGTTGCTAAAGCCAATGATCCGCTCTGTGCATTCGCTCATTTTTACCAGAACCAGCAGCAACCCTTGAAGAATCTGATCAGCCCATCTGCCTGGAAACACTTTCCTTATTTGAATTCCAAAACACCATCCTTCCCATGGTCTCCATCTCCCTGCTCTTCTCCCCCACATCCCTGCCCTCTTTCTCCAACTTCCTGGCTGCTTCCTCCTCTGTGTCCACAATCTCTAAACACTGGAGGACCCAAAACTGGCTCCTGGCACCTCTTATCTCAGTTTACTCCTGCTTGCTAGGTCAAAGTCATGTCTTCAATCCCATGATTTCAATCCCTGTATACCTGCTGGCACCAATTTTTTTTTTAGATTAGGTTTGAACCCATAGCCAAATCTTCATCTCCATCCCATACCTCTCCACTGAACTCCACACTCCTATGTCTAGAAGGACACTCTAGCTGGATAGCTGATAGACATCGCAAATGCAGCCAGTCACAAACTCTCCCAATTGGAACTCACTGCATTGTTTGCTTCCTCCATGTCAATACATGGCAGCTCCATTTTCCCTCTTGCTCAAGCCAGAAACCTTGACTTTATTTCTCTCTCTCTCTCTCTCTCTCTCTCTCTCTCTCTCTCTCTCTTTTCTTTCTCTAATACACCATCACAGGATTTTCTGATGAGGTGTAAGAGAAAGCCTATGTCCAGAATCTGACCATTTGTCCCACCTCCCCACAGCTGTGCCTGGTCCAAGTGTCCATCATCTCTGGCCTGACATCTGAAGTAGGTGCCTCATAGGTTTACCTATTTATGCCCTTGCTCCCTTATAGTCTCAATACAGCATTTTAAAAGACAATTCAGATGTTATCAGTCCTTTGCACAAAGCCCTCCAATGCTCACAGCGCACCCTGGATGAATGTCAAAGTCTTTGCAGTGGCCTACAGGGGTTTCTCCAATCTAAGTGCTTTAAGCCCTCTGCCCTTATCTCCTACCTCTCCGGCTCCAGTCCAGCCACACTGGGTTCCCTGCTGTTCTAACACAGCACTCCAGCCACTGACCCATCTCAAGTCCTTTCAACTTACTGCTCCCTCTGGAAATGCTGTGCTTCGAAAGTGACAGGTCTAGTTGTCACACTTCCTTCCATTTTTTTCCTCAAATGTCACGTCCTCACATATTTAAATTGCAAACCCTAACACCTGAATCCTTATTTGTGCCTCAGCACTTGTGATCATCTGATGCAGTCTAGTTTCATCATCTACTCTCCTTCTACTAGAATGCCAGCTGGGTAGGTCAGGGAGGCAGATTTGCTCTCCACCACATCCCCACTATCTGACAAGTAGTAAATGCCTAATGGCTATTTTTTGGGAGAATGAATGAATGGGCAGGGGAAATACAGGCCAGGAGACAAGGGCAACGTGTAGGTGACTTAGGTCTTGGCATAAGGATTCTTCCTTTACAGTTTGATCTACAGAAAAGATACAGCTGAGGATTTAGCTCAGCAGTGCAAGTGCCTGCTGGCAAGTGCAAGGTCCTGAGTTTGATTCCCGGTGGCAGAAAAATAAATAATAAATAAATAAGTAAATAAATAAATAAGTAAAACAGAGAAAAGATGCAGAATTTCAAAGATAAGAAGTGGGCATCAGTTTGCCTGTCCCTTCGGGAGATGGGAGGTCAGTGATTCTCTCAGGCCAATTATTTTAGGATCAGGAAACAGCCATTTTAAAGAAAGTCCCAAGGCATACAGAGCTGTATGGTTAAGTTTTCCTTCAGCCTCAAGACAGGTCCAGGATCTGGCTGCAGCCTGGGCCTCGCTAAGCAAGCCTGGGGACGGCGTTTGGGCAGAAATCACTGCTGCGGTACTGGCCCCTAGGGGGCGCCAGTGACCCGGCTCCAGACTTCAGACCAAGCGTGACGGTCAGGGCGGGAACCCACCGAGTCTGCAGGCTTTTGATCCGGCCCAGCATGTCCAGGTGCCCTGCGGAGTACTGCTCAATGACGTCCTTCACGTCGTATGGTCGCAGCATCTCCTTGAATTTCCTTTTGGCCACTAGGAACTTCAGAATCCTGTCGGGGGAGGGAGTCAGAGAGATGGTCCAGTTTCCACAGGGGATCCTTTTTTCCAGCCCCCTCTCCGTTCGTCTGCTACCCTCCTTGTCCAGCATCAGGGCACCCGCTCAGGCCACCGCAAGTAATCTCTGCTGAGTCCTCCAGTCTCTACCCACCTACTGCACTCCCCCTACCCCTGGGCTCCCACAGGTTGGCTGGTTTTTTCCATGGGTATCTGCAGTTGCATTCACCCGGGCAGGCACTGCACCTGGTATGCATCAGCTGGGTGGGACACAGGGCATCTGTGAACACCAGCTGCTGATAATAGATTGAAAGAAGAAATACTGCATTCGCTCCATGAATACTTGGCATCACTGTGCTGGGCCCGGAATACCCAAGGGGAGTCAGAGCCAATCACTGGCCTCTTCTGGGGTGGGAGACCAAGAGGACACAGGCAATTATAGGGTAACAAGGCCCAGGTTCAAAGAATAGCCAGGGATTTAGCTCAGTGGCATAAGCACCCACCTGGCAGGCACAAGGTTGTGAGTTTGGTCCCCAGTACCAAAAAAAAAAAAAAAAAAAATGGAGAAAGAAAGCCCAGGGTCATGAGAAGGAAAGGTGCCTGGCACCTGCTGGGGAGGTCATGGACAAGTATTTTGAGACAGGGTCTCACTATGTAGCCCACACTGGCCTCAAACTCATGGAGATCCTCCTGCCTTAATCTCCCAAGTGCTGGAATTACGAGTGTGCACCACCATGCCTCGGAAGGACAAGTCTTGAGAGTGCCATTTCCTAGTCCCAGGACAAGAGGAGGGAGACGAAGGAGCTTCGTGGAAGTAGGCAGGCATGAAGGGATATGAGTGAGACTCAGTCCTGAGTGGCAGAGATGTGATGGAAAAAGGTTGACAAGGGCAAGGTCAGTGAGGACACAAGGAAATGCGCTGGGAGGACTGTGAAGAGCTCTCTGGCAGAGAGTGGGCACTGGGCTGAATTCGTGTTGTTCTCTCTGCTTTGGCAGGAGCTCTGTGCCAGCTTGTGGAGAATTCCCTGGAGGGCCAGGGTCACAACCCCAAGATTGGCCCTAGGGGACAGGCCCGAGCTGGAAGGGAGCAATTCGGTGGAGCTCTGGGACAGCTGGGAGCAACTCAGGAGGTGGGACTGAAAGACCTCTGGGACCAGGATGATTTCCACAGATGCAGTGACAGGTGGACAGGGGTGCCGTTGTGTGAATGGGGACCTGGATAGAGAGGTAGCGGGTCTGGCACATGCCAGGTGTGAGGGATCTGTGGAGTAGCTAGGACAGCACACCCGTCAGAGCATGTTCTAGACAGTGCTTACAGGGGGAGAGAGACAGGGCATTTGGAAAGGGGGTGAGAAGAGGGGCAGGCTCTGGAGAGAGGATCCAGATGACTGATCTCAAAGGGAAAACAAAAGGAAGAGGCCTGTGGGCAGGAGAGAGGTGAGCCCATGAGGAGGGGAGCAAGCCCCGAAGGCCTGGGATTCAGGGGCTTCTGGACCTAGAACTGCAGGCTGGAGATGGGAGACAGGGCCTGGATTCCTGGCTGAGGCACTGGGGGCAGAGTCCGCCACTGGTCCGCGGCTATGGCGCTCAGGAGACTGATTCCCACTTAACTGCTGAAGCACAGAGACAGCCTGTGCAACTGTTCTGACCAAGACCTAACATAAGAAATACACTTTGCATTGAAAACCAGCATAAATATGCACATATACACACATACAGAAATAACTGAAATAAAAACTTTGCAAACATTATTTACCTTTAATACAAGAGGTGCATTCCTATGTTTTCTTTTTTGTTTGGTTTGGTTTTAAATGCTGACTATGCCCACTAATTTGATTTCACTAAGCTGATTTCAAACCATCTCTTTTGAAAAGCACTGCTCTAAAGAAAGTCCTGGTGCAAACACACAGATGGAGCCAAGATACCAAGGAAAGAAAGAGTTTGAGACTTAGAGGCAAAAGGAAACTGAGACACAGATACAAGGAAAGAGGGGTGGGACAGAGACCTCAGGAGAGCAGGCAGGGGTCCACACAGCTGGAGGAAGAGAGGGACAGGGAGAGGGAGAGGAAGAAGTGGGGAGGTGAAATGGAGGGGCAGCAGTGCCTGACACCGAGTGGAAGACAGACAAAGAGAAGAAGAGGAGGAGAGTGGGGAGCAGGAGTGACTGGGAGGATGCTGGGTACAAGAATAGGGACCAGGATGGGCAGCCATGCCCGCGTGTCATTGGAGCCAACCCTCTGGACAGGAGCAGAGGAGCAAACCCTGCTGGAAGCCATATGCCACCTTCCCAGCCCAGCCACACTGCAGGCGGGCAGCAGCTGGCACACTGGGAGCTAGGCCAGGCCTGGCCATGAGGGCAGGCCCAGATGGGGAGCAGCAGTGGGTGGCAGATGGAAGGGGGTGCGTGCCTCAGGCTTTGGTCTCACCTGACGGAGCGGATGACCGTCTTCACAGCAGGCATGACGTCGTCCACTGTGAGCTCACACTGGTAGCTCTTCTCTTCTGGTCCTTCCTCTGCGGAGCCCTCTGAAAAGACAAGGATGGCCCAGATCACCCAAGTGGTGGCAGAGGAAGGGTCCACTCCCAACCCCCACCTCCGTTAGGATGACAAAAATCCCAGAAAGGGCCCAGAACCTTCCTGGGGAGCAAGGCGAACCAAGCTGCTGCCTCCCTGGCTGCCGCTCCTCACTGCCCTGCCCATGACAAGATTCCAGTGTGCCCCTGTGGCCAGGCAGGGTAAACATCAGCCTGGTGCCAGTTGTTTTAGGGTACATCTGGCCTGGCCTGGGGCAAAGGTGCTGCACAGCGCGACCCGGCCACCCTGGGCTGCAGACCTGCCGGGTCTTACCTTCAGCAGAGGTGCGGGGTTTGAGTCTCAGAGAGGCCCGGAAGCGTGTGCGGTCGTTGAAGCTCCAGCTCTTCTGTACCTTGGTGGGGCTGGTGGCCTCACCCATCTGCTCACTGCTTGGGGAGGTGGGCATTGGTGGAGGTGCCAGGTGCTGTTTAGAAGGACCTGTCCGCCGTTGGGAGCTGCCCATGCGGATGCGGTCTTTGATGCCCATTCGGCTGCTGGCAGGGCAGGACAGGTTGGGGACAGAATAAGTTAGCCAGTGCTGAGGCAGTGGCTGAGTAGGGACAAAGCTAACCTAGGACTTGGGGGTGACTATTGGGTCTTGATTCCCAACCAAGCAGAGGCTTTGTGGGATGGGAAAAGGATGTGGTGGGGGACAGGGGTTGATTCCTACAGGAAGCTGAAATTGGGTCAGGTGGAGCACATCCCCGCCCCTGCCCTACCTCCCACCCTTCACTGCCCAGACAGATAAGGGTGCACAGGAGACAGATGTCATAGTGGAAGAAGTGAGAGAAACCCAGGAAGGAAGTCAGAGACAGCAGGATGGAGGATCTGGGTCTGGCCTAGGTGGGGCGGGGCGAGGTTGGAGGTCTCAATCCCTTTGGGCCAGACAGGGTGGTGAGGGACAAAGCTCACCTGGCTTTGCACAGTGAACCAGGCCTCCAGTTCTATGTGCACAGAGGCCTTAGCTGAGGAAGTATGTGCATGCATGAGACTGGGTAAACAGGTACCAGCGTGTATGCATATGGCACGTGTGCACCTGTGTCAATTGATATTTTCCTCCATTCCCCACTGCTGGAGCTGTCTGACCCCAAACTTTCAGGTCAGAGATTTAGGACCTGGTGGGACCGCATAGGTGCACTGCAAATTAAGGTCCTCTTCACACACTTTCACGTGACAGTTCCCAGGGAAGCCTGCAATGTGACGGCCTGCTGAAGATCTGGGCCTGCTAAAGACCAGTGCCCATGCGCCCAGTGAGGGACTATTTGATAACCTGGTCTTCTGTGATTTTCTATGAGTTCTGCTCACCTGGACCCATGTGGTCTCGGATCCTCCTCAAAGACCAACCTACTACACTGCCTGCTGAGCTCCCAGTTCCACCCACATGTCTGTCTGCATGTGATACATGTGTATGTCAGGATACAGCTTCTGATTTCCCTTCCTGTACCCAGATCTCCAATGCATCCCCCAAACTTGGAGGAAGACAGGTTGGGTAGGCTTCAGGTTCCCAGACAGGTCCTGGCTAACCAATTCTGGGTAGAGTAACTCTGTGTCCAAGAGGTTCAAGGACCACACTGTTGCTGTGTAGGAAAGATCTGGTCAAACATCTACCCCGTGCCCCATGGCACTGCCTCCCGTGCCATGGTCTGCTACCGCAGACAGGCTCAGGGGCCCCAGCTCAGGAGAGCAGCAGCCAGTCTTAGAGGAGACCAGAGGTGGAGCAGGGGTTGAGGGAGGAGCTGTGTCACCTACTCTCAGACTTTCAGATCAAGGGTTGAGCAGAAGACAGGTTCTGGTTTCGGTGCTGGATGGGAGGTGGGTTCTCCATGCCAGGGCATGGAAAAGGAGGTACAGAGCAAGGTGCTGAGGTTAGGGAGATCTTGAAACCAGGGGTACCTTCCTGAAGGTGGCCAGGATGTAGGGCCATCCTTAGAGGTGAGGCCTCTGCCCAGAGGACTGAGGTTGCAAGTCAAGGACTGGGGTCCTGAGGATACCGGAAGGGAAGGACAGGGATTGCTCCCACAATCCAGCATGCTCTTCACTGGCCCCCTGGCACATCTCAAAGATTCCAACGAAGTTTGAGTGCTGCTCTCCCAAACTTTCCTCTGCAGAGCCATTCCTGCGGGCTCTCCTCATGCTGGCAAGCACCCCCACCCTGGGGCCGTGCAGCCCCTGCCCCTGTCTCCCACTCCTCAAATGGGGAGAGGAAGAGAGGAGGCTGGGGAGGCGCTAACACTTCAGCCAGGGGCCTGTACCACCTGATCACTTCACCCAGTACGTCCGGCTCCCAAGGCGTTCTGGAGGAAGGGGTGACCTCCCTGTCTCAAGAAGTGTGCAAACAAGGCTGAGTGCAGACTTTTGGAGGAGAGGGTCTGAGGCTTGCACTAGAGGCCTTGAAAGGTCCTTTTCCAGCTCTGATTCTGTGACGGTGGTGGGAGCTTCTGGTTAGGTTTTGTGGGATTCTGTAACTTTCCAGCCTGTCAGAGGCCCGGGGCTCCTCTTTAGTGCAAGAAGACACTGTTTTCCCAGGAGCCGTCCTGGATTCCAGCTCCTTGGGCAGAGCCCAGAAAATGGCTCACGTCAGCCTCTCTGGAGCCTGAAAGCTCAAAGAAAATGGAAAGAAACCTGGCACTGTGGGCACCAAAGAGCACTTTCCCTTCCCAGGCTCCTGGAGCACACAAGGCCCCAGTCTGCCAGCCTTGGTTCCTAATCCTCTCTGCCACGTGGTGGGGGAGGGGCCTCAAATGAGGATAAGGAAGGAGGAGAAACAACAGCGTGAGGCTGCCCAGCTCCTGTGGGATGGAGTAAGGCCTGCACTAGTTTCTCAGACGTAGATACTGTGCTCTTTTTTCAGGACAAGTGCTCGCAGTAGGAACTAGGACAGTGATTCTCAATGAGGGGTGATTCTGCCCACCAGGGGACACCTGGCAGTATCTGGAGACATTTTGGGTTGCCACACTGTTGGGCACTCCTGGCATCTAGTGGGTGGAGTCCAGAAACAATGCCTGACACCCCACAATACATGTGCTAGCCCCTTAGCAAGAAGAATGGTTCAATTCAAAATTTCAGTGGTGCCAAAGCTGAGCAACTGTGGGCAACAGGTGTGTGGGTGCTGGGGGAGCAGGATGGGACAGGCTCGTCCGTGGCTGACCCTGAGAAGGTGAGCTCTGGCGCAGGCTGCTCTCTGGCTCCCCTGCTGGACCCTGCCCCTTGCCCGCATGTCCTCCAGGAACTTCTTTAGGACTCCTCCTCTGCCTCCCACGGCCAGGCTCTAGGTGGGGACAGGCAGCCGACCCCTGCGATGCTGCCCACAGCCCCCTCAGGGACCACAGAAACACCTCTCTGCTGGCCTCAGCCCCCACAGTACCCCAACGCTACCCTTCAGTCCTTCCTGGACAACACAGACAATCCTGCAAAAAGGCAGGCCTGATCCAGACAGCCTCAGTCTAACCCTTCAGTGAGCTTCCATATCCTAAAGCAGTGGTTCCCACACTATTTTTTTTAAAGTAAGATCTTAACTGCCAAATGCACCAAATCAAATGAGGCCAACATTTATAGCAGCCAGGCATAGTGTTGTTAGTGGAAGCAGATTCTATCACCATCTGCATTTCGGAGGAAACTAAGGCACGACAGAGAAATTGTATGATTTGCCCAAGGACACATGCTAGTGATTGATGGCTAGATTTGGAATCCATGATCTGGAATCCATGTTTCTAGGAAAGACTGCCTCTTTGCAGAAGTACATACAGCCAGCCAGGAGCTCTGGCCCTCACCTACTACCACAAAGCTCCAGAGTCACCTTTGGGAAACCCAGGCTACACGAACCCAGGCCACCAGGCAATGCCAACAAGATGAAGCCCATACTGGCTTCTGGGTTCTTTCTGACCTTTTCCCACCCCTGTCCTCAGTTCTGACATCCAACTCTCAGATCTGACCAAGGGGGCTGTGGGCTTTTCTCCCCTGCTGCACTCTCCTGCCTCTGTGCCTGGTCCGTGCAGCTCTCTCATCCTCTAACTGCTGCCCTTTCAGGGCTACCTTACTATGAAATGCCCAACTCAGGTTCCACAGACCCTCTGCTTCCTCCTTTTGTGGCCCTCATCGCACTGAACTGCAATTACTCTATAACTCTCCAGGAATCGTGTTTTATTCATCACTGTGTCTCCAGGGTACAGAGCAGGTCCTGGCACAGGGCACTTACCACTGAGTGCAACAAAGCAGCTAAAAGAGCAGGCACTCTAAGGCTGGTGCAGGAGCTGCCAGGCCTAACCCTTTAGGCATCTGTAGGGCTCCCAGGTGGGCAATGGGAAGTCAGGAAGCTAAACCCAAGACCCAGCACAAATCAGAGTGGGAAAGACCCCCAGAGAGCCTCTAGTTCAATCTGCCCATTCCACAGAGGGGAAACTGAGATCCAAAGAAGGAAAGCAATTTGGCCAAGGTCACATAGGGGTCCGCGGCAGAGCCAGCACGCATCCCCAAGGCTCCTGCAGGTGTCCCTTCTGGCACACTGGGCCAGACTGGCAGAGGCATCCCCAGGAAGGCACGGGGCTCATCAGGGCCCCAAGGCAGACGGCAGGCGGCAGGCACATGCACCTTGTTCTTGGCCCATCCTGTCCCCCTCTCCAGCCCCCAAACTGGGGGGAACAAGGAGGAGTGGGGACAGGAGGAGGAGGCAAGGGGGTACCTCGGTCTCCAGCTGGCGTGGATCCGAAAGAAACTCCGTTTATTACTAAACATCTGGCTGGAAAGTTGAGAACAAGACACGAACAGAGGTTAGTGACAAAAAGGCAGGTAAGGAGAGCGTAGGGAGCTGCCAGGATGGGGCCGGCCTCCTGCGGCTGGTGGGAGAGAAGGATGCCCCACCCAAGTTACCCTCCAGTCTCATCCTCAAGACAGTGGTTCTCGAGTTCTGCATAAAGATCTCCTGGGAACATGATGCGCATGCAGAATCCTGGGCCTCTTCTCCAGAGTCTGACTCTTCAGGCTTGTGGAAAGGGCCAGGAATATGCATTTCGAACACATGCTCCATGGGATGCTGATGCAGGGGTCAGAGGACCACGTTTCAAGAAACTCACTGAAGAAATCTAAGAGGGGAGGTGCTGGTCCTGGGAATGCCATTCCCCAGAAAGTCTTGCTCCTTAGAGCTGTACTTCCTGGTAGAGTTAACATGCTAGCCTCAGCCTATCTCCAAGCACCACTGAGGATGTGGTCAACCAGGTTTCTGTATGTCTGCATGGATTTGGAGATCCTGGCTCACACACCCATCCCATAGGGCCCAGACTGCCAACATTAAGGATGTGGCCAGTTGGCCTAAGCCTGGTGACTGATTCAGAAGGCACAACTCAGCTTCCTGGAGTCCTTGGGAAGAAGGGACACTCCACCACCATCACCATGGATCCCAGACACACGGATACTCCGAGGCAGATGGACATAAGCCAGGAGTTAAAGATAGCCAAGCCCTCAGTTGTAATCGGTTCCTGGGCTTCTGGGAGCTCAGGGGCCCAGAAAAGCCAGGGATTGGTACAGGTACCAGGCTCCTGGCTAATCTCCATTTCCAGTGCCTTCCTATTCAGTCAAGGTGAGATGAGAGTGAACTGGAGAGCCCAGGCTCAGGTCGGGGGGGTTTCTGGAATATGAGAACTCGTGAGTTTCTGCCTATAAACAGTGACACAGTCGGAATGGGATCACAAGGACTTCCAGGCAGTGATGGTGAGGCTACCCCATGGACTTTTTCTAGCCTGGCCTAGCTCCTCAAACCTCTCCTCCCTCCAGCTCCAGGCCTGGAAAGACTCCCTTCACTGTCCACTCCTTGCTCAGCCCTTGGCCCCAAAGTGCCCTCACTGAGAGCAGAGAAGGGACACTGTTCACTGCAACCTCTACACCAAAACACCCCCATTGCCCCATTCTCCAGGACTCTTCAGCCCACAGACTCAGAGAACCCAGAAGCCCTGATCATCATTGATTTTCTGTCAGGAACAGAGAGACTTGATTTTCTCAAGGACACACAGAATCAGGTGGCTGAGGTGAGATCTCACTGCATCTCCTCTGGAGCACTAGGGATCTCAACTCTTCTCTGATTCCTTGTTCCAGGTCTGGGCTCAGAATTGCACCCAAGGCTCAAAGCCCAGATGTGCAGCTGGCTGGCTCCGTTATGATGTATGAAGATGGGGCAAAACAAAGAGATGGGTGGGGGATAAGGAAGGGATGAGGGGGACCGAACCCTTGACCTCAAAGTTACATCTCTACAGAAGCAGCCGCTGTTTCCCATCCTTGAGTGAATGGACTTCCTTTATCCAAATACACCTAGATTTCCTCCGTTTACAAACATTTATTGGGGGTGACATTGTTCTTTCATGGTTCTTCTTTCAAGATGCAAAAGCTCCAGAAGAGATGGGTCAAGCAGAAAGAGATGGTCAGGGCAGATGGTCAGTGGGGAAGAAAAGAGATTCCCCAGAGCCCCGTCCAGGGTTAGCAAGGCCGTGGATAAGGATTGCACGAGACAAGAGCGTGAGTTGCAGGCTGGGTTTAGTGGGTCCCACAGCGGTCTTAGTCACAGAGCTCTCTTTCCAGCTGGCATCCGGTTCCCGATCGGTGAGTGCAGTGTCAGGCCCCTCCCAGAGCAACATGCCGGGGGAGGGGGGCCCCTGCCCTCACACCCAGATGATGCCCACGATTACCTGAGCCGTAAGCACCTGTGGCCAGCGGCCTCCTCCTCTCTCCAGCTTCCCGGGAGGGATGGGGGGGGTGCAGGGATGGAGGAGTGAGGGGGACGTGGGAACAGAGAAAGAAAGAGGACAATGGCATGAATGGAGGAGGTGACAGGAAAGGATGATGTGGACATCTCTCCCGCTCAGACCCTCAGAGTCCCAGGTGACGTAAAGGTGAGTCCAGCCTGGCTTATCCAGGGAGGCCCTCGGTCTGTACCTGTGTGGACATCCAACAACAAGCACCCAGGCCTGGGACAAGGCATGGGAGCCCCCCAAACAGGCCCAGACACCCATGTAGTGGCTGGAGGCAGGTCTGAGAGAGGATGAGACACAGAATGGAAGAAGAGGAGAACAAGAGGAGGTGGCAGCCCCAGGGGGCCCCTACCTTTCCCCAGGGCAGAAGGAGGCGCTGCCCGGCCGGTGGCAGGTGGCAACGGGCGGGTAGCGGGAGGGCGCTCCGTCAGGTACCGGCGCCCGCCGCACCTCCAGGGGCCGTAGGCCCCCATTGCGGGCCCGTTGCACGTGCTCAAACAAGAGGGCCAGCTCTCTGCAGGAGAGGGCGCTGTCAGCTGCAGGCAGGGCTGGGGCACCACTCCCTCACCCGGTGGACACTGAGCTCCTAAGCTCAGTTTCTGCCAGGTCCTGCCTCTCCAGGGGTGCTCTCAAACACCCCAGAGCAATGGGGTGGAGGGTGGCGGGTGGGAGAGTGGCTTTCTTCCCCGCTTTCTCACTCAGTTCCTGGGAAATTCTCAGGGATGGCAAGGATGCTCGTGCAGGCTGGGCACAACTCAAGCACCCACACAGGGTGGGAAGGAACAGCTGAGACCCAGCTGACTTCATCAAGCCGACTGCCTGGGCCTGGAGCTGTGCTTAGCCGCAGGCCAGCAGCAGCCCTAAAATCCTTAGCCTCCCACTCTGTGTATTTTAAAGGGGACGGAGGCTGAGGATGGAGACTTGATAGAGTGGTTGGCCCAGTTTCCCTTCCCTGTGGGATTCACCCCTGCTGCTGGGATCCTGAAGTTGGGATCAGGGCTACAGTGGCTCTCTAATTTCCTAGGCCACTTTTCTTTTTTCTTTTTTCTTTTTTTTTTTTTTTGTACTGGGGATCAAACTCATGACCTCACGCTTGCCAGGGAGGCGCTCGTGCCACTGAGCTAAATCCCTGGCCTCCTAGGCCACTTATTGGCATGGCTCTGCTCTGCTACCTGCTTTCCCATCACAGGGATGAGAAAACTGAGGTCCAGGGAGCAGAAGGCCCAGGGGACCCAGGCCAAGCTCTATCCCTCCTACCAGGGCACGAAGCCCCCTCCACCCCCATGACTGCTAACAGTCTGCTCCACCCCGCTACTACTCTGGAAAGGAGGCTTCCTGCCATTCCTGTCTCTGAGGTGGGAGCCTGGCTCTGCCAGGTGGGGAGACAGGGGCAGGTGATGCCAGGAACCCCCTTCCCTGCCCCCTCCCCTACTCTTCCCCTGGAAGCCCTTGGGGCTGGGAAGGTGCAGGAGTGGCCAGGTGCGGGGGAGTCGGATCCCGCAACAGCTGCTCTTAGAGAACTAATGAGGCAGAAAAGGCGCCGCAGAAGCGCTGAGCGCAGCAGCCAGGCCCACTGCACTCTGTGCCGCCTGCCTGTGGGACTGAGCCGGTTCCGTGGACTTCGTTCCTGCCCCAGGGTCTGGCCCCGTGACGCTATTAATAACCTCCTGTGCAGAGCAGCCCTGTGCAGCCCTAGCCCGGCCTGGGTAGTGGGGCAGACCCACTTCTGCGTGCTGAGGCTGCTGCCTGGCACAGGAACAGTGGGCACATGGTCCCGACACACTTGTTCCTGCCATTCCATACTCTCCGAACAGCTGCAGTAGACCAAACTGCTAAGGGCTACCACTCTCCCTGACTCAAGACCAAGTGAGAACCGAGCTGACTGTCCCACTACCCTGGGTGGCGCCACCTAGGGGTGAGCATGCAAACCACCAACACTCCAGGCGCCAGGGCTCAGCGATGGGGCAGAGCCGCACCATGTCTGGTGTCCAGGGTTCACTCCTTCCCCCGGCACAGCAGAGTGGAGAGTGGACCCTCCAGGCTCTGAGTTATGCAGGACTACAGAGCCGTCACCCCCTTCCCACCCTCCAGGGTTGAGCCCCATACACTTGCGCTCAAGTGGCACCACTGCCAGCCTCCCCCCACTCCCACCCCCAGCAGGACCTACCTGAAGGATGGGAGGATACTGTCATAGTAGTACCAGGTGGCTGTCAGGTAGGCCCGGCTCGTATCAGTAGAATACAGGCGCCATGCAGCCTGGAGGAATGGGGAATGTAAGGAGGAGGGGACCTCAGTGAGTTCTCCCAAGCCCCCACCAGCCCCCCTCCGCCCCTGAAGGAACCTAGTTCCTGGCCAGCTAAGAGTCATGCAGAGCCAGAGTCCAATTCCAACTCCACAGCCCCCGGCAGGGCCAAACAAGGCCTAGAGAGAAGTGACTTCAAGGTGACATAGATCCCACCAAAACCGGGGGCCTTGGAGCACAGGGCTCAGAGCTGGAGTTCTGTTATCAGGCAAATGTGGGTTATAAACCCAGCTCTGCACCTCATTAGTAAGGCTTCAGAACCTCAGTTTCTTTACCTGTAGAATGGATTGGACACCACTTACCTAATAGGGCCTTGTGAGGATTAAATGGCCAGATGTCTACCCAATGCCAAGATCAATGCCTGGTGCATAGTGGGCACTTAGTGCTAGGCTCTCCCGTTGAGCCCTTCTGGTGGTTCCCTTATCACATCTGATAAATACTGGTTCATTATGGTTGGTTAATGTCTTCTTTGCTTAGACTATAATCTGTGTCTTGGTCACCACTGTATCTTCAATGCCAAGTACGGGAAGTATCCTAGAAATGTCTGGCAAGTGAATGCTGACTGAATTATTCTCCAGCCCATCATGGTGGTACATGCCTGCAATCCCAGCACTCTGGGAGGCTGAGGCAGGAGGACCTCAAATTTGAATCCAGTCTGGGCAACTTAGAGACTTAGTGAGACCTTATCTCAAAATAAGAAAATTTAAAAGGAACTGGGGATGGAGTTCAATGTGCAGGCCCTGGACCATTTGAAAAAAAAAAAAGGAACTCCACTCCACTGTCCCAACTGCCTGTCACTTCCCATGGGAATTCTAAAGATTGAGCGAGGGAAGAAAGAGCATCCCCCACCAACTCTTCAGTATCCATGGACTTACAAGGCTTTCTCTGTATCAGGAGGAATGAAGGTCAGATGGAGGAAGGACTGTCCTTCTCCCTCCAGATAAGGAGAAGAGCCAGGGAGGGACTGCGAGTGGTGTGATCAGCCAGGGCAAGGAGACACAGAAGCTGCTAGGCAAGACAAAGGAGAACTGGGCCCTGGATGCCCCCCCCCCTTCCTTGGGTACCTCTTGTCCTTAAGGGGTTGCCACCACTGACCTCACCGGCCAGGCGCCTTCCTAGGACAGAAATATTTTTACTTCCTGCTTGCCTAGGTCTCTGGCATGGGCTGGGGAGCAGCTGCCAGAGCTGTCTCATTAATTATGGGTACCACAATACCAGCTGTCTCTCAGCATGGACGGTGCCAGCCGCCTGCCCCTACAATGCCCCTCGGAAAGCCAGCTCCTAGGGGACAGTGGCCATTGTGCCCCAAGGGACACTAAAAAGAAAAGGCTGGGCTGGCAGCTGGAGACATCAGGAATGGGGATGGGGGGGTTCCACCCTGGGGAGGAGAGATAAGGAGCGACTGAGTCAGGGTTGAGCTGGTGGGTCAGAAGGTGGTGTGTGGGGAGCAGGCAGAAGCGGGGGTGCCAGTATTTCCCAACTCGTTTCCTGCAGAGAATTCTTCCGCACATAACCCAGAATGGAGAGAAGCCAAGACCTACTCACAGGGTCACAGCAAACCAGAGCCCTGGCCTCCTCCCACAGCCACTCAGATCACTCATTACACTAAGGGAAACTGAGACCACAAGCTCTTGGCATTCCACCCACTCCTCTGGCTGCTCCTCCTCTGTCTTTTGGCTAGCTCTTTTCCCACATGGCCAATAAACCTGAGTGTCCCTAAAAGCCTAGTCCTAAACCATCTTCTCTTTATTTGTGTGATGCTTGGAGAATTAATGACTAAATGAAGGTGCCTGGACTGGAGTAGACTGACTGACAGCTACACAGCTGAGGGGCCTCAGAGCTGGATCTCCACCAGCACCTCCTGTTCAGCCTCACCCCGCCCTAGGCCATGTAGAGCTGGAGCAGAGCTGGCAACAGGATGGCTCTGGTGAGCTCCAAACTGGACATGTGACAAAGGGAAAAGTTTCTGACATCTCGGTCAGCAACTCAGCTCTGTGATTTGGCATGTGACCCCAGAAAAGTCACATCCTTGTCTAAGCTTCAAAGTGCAGTCACAGTTGTGAGGCTGGGACACAGGGGTCAGCACACCAGGTCTGTTACATCACCCTGTGCCAAGGGCCTCCAGGGCATTGTATACCTGGATGAGGTTGGCTGCTGGCATTCTCCGCTTCTCAAAGTGCTTCTGCCGGTGCTGCTCCTGGACCTTCAGGGCAAAGCCAGAGCCGAGGATGCCCTAGGGGGACAGGACATGATTTGGGCAACTTAGGAAGCAGGAGACAGAGCAGGCTGCAAGGATGTCCCGGCCCTGCCCATCTGAAGTGCCCTAGGCTGTGCAGGCAAATTGGCAACAGAAGCTGAGCAAGTCTTGCCCCTCGACCCCCTCACCAACCCAGCAGAGGGGAACTCACAGCAGGCAGGGCAAAGAAGGAGATGCCCAGTAAGGCGAAGCCAGCAGCCAGGACCCTGCCTAGCCACGTGTGTGGTGTCTTGTCACCATAGCCAATGGTCGTCAGTGTAATCTGGGGATACAAATGGGTTATCCACAAGGCTGGTCACAGGGGCCACTCACTAGAACTTGGGGGCACAGGCAAGTGGGAGACTGACCACAGGAAACCTCCTTCAGCCCCCACCCACTGGGGTAAGTCACAAGGTCTTGTCATGAGGGCTGTAGGGGCATAGCTGGATTCTCCCCCAGGGCTGGTCAGGAGAAACAGGGCTAGAACGGAGCACCAGCAGGCCCACCAGAGTAGGTCGGGAGACCAGGACAGGGGCTGGTCACAGAGTCCCAACCCTAGTGCAAGAGGACAGGGATGGGCCGCGCAACCCTGAATCGGGGATCATAACGGACAGACCTCAGAATGTCTCCCAAGAGAGTCCCGGGGGGAAGGGCAGCCCTGCACAGACCCTCCACGCACCGTCCCCCACCACAGTGAGTCGGCGTAGGAGGAGAAGTCAGAGTTGGCGTCCTTCTCCGCCAGGTAGACGAGGAAGGAGGCGAAGATGAGCACCAGGAACCCGATGTACCAGGCGGTGATCAGTTCCTAGGGCGCAGGTGTTGGAGTGTGAGGAGTGGCGTCTGCTGGGCCACGTTCTCGAAGATCAACATGCGTCCTCCCCAGTCCCCGACAGAGGCTTTGCCCACCTTTTTCTGCTTTCGCTTCAAGGAAACCCTGACCTGCCTTCTGGAATCACCAGGACCCCCGGACCTGCGCCAGGCTCAGACCTAAATCACGGGGCCCACCTTGCTTCCCGTCGGCTCCACTTTCAGGATTCAGCTGGGGCCCTACATCTAGTCCCGGCCTATCACCCAAGCTCTCCCATACCCCGGCCATGTGCTGTGAGCCCCCACACCCAGAAGTTCCGGGGGCACATCCCCAAACCCGCCTCGCACTGACCCCAAGCGCAGGCCCTGCCTCCGTCTCGGGTCCTTCCCCTGCCCCGCCCCACCTGGCCCCGCCCCGTCATCACTGACCCCTGGCTTCCGCACCCACCTTGCTATGCGCATAGACCACCGAGCCCAGAAGTTTCCAGGTGCCGCCACGGCGGTCCATGCGCACCATGCGCAGGATCTGCAAGAAGCGCATGCTGCGCAACGCCGACGTGGCAAAGATGTTGCCCTGCGTGCCCGCGGCGATGACAGCCACTGAGGCCACGAACACGATGAAGTCTGCAGAGCGAGGGTGGCGAGGTCACCAGTCTACCGCAACCCAGGACCCAGGGTCAGGGTTCCTGGGGCTGGGCGGGGAGGCACGAAGAATTGGGAGGGTCTCCCAAGTCTGTGTCAATAGCCAGAGCAGGGGTCAGGGATGGGGTCAAAGTGTCAACCCTGGGGCTTGGGGTCAGGAGTCAGCCTTATACCGATGACACAGAAGGGTTTTCTGGCGAAGCGGAGGCGGCCCTGCCATCCTCGATAGCGGCAGCAGCAGCCAGCAGACCAGACTCGGATGATGTATTCCAGGCCAAAGACCACGATCATCACGAATTCCTGTGAGACCAGGGGCCAGAGTTCTGATCCCAGTTCTCTGGGACCAGGACTCGGGTCGAACACAGTCCTGCCAGAGGCCCTGGTTAGGAGGGCCAGTACCTCGGCAGGGCCCTCTCCCGGAAGTTCTTACACCTGGAAGGACTTGGTAGGATTCCAGAAGGGAGGTGACCCTTTTCACATCCTGTAAGAAGACTAAAAGCAGGTCTGGCCGAGCATGGAGGTACAGGCCTATAATCTCAGTATGGGAAGGCTGAGGCAGGAAGATAGCTACAAGTTTGAGGCCAGCTTGGGCTACACAGTTAGTTGAAAGTCAGCCTCAAATACAGAGTAAGACCCTGTCTCAAAAAAAAAAAAAAAAAAAAAACTAACAACAACAACAAAGCCAGTCTACCCTCCACTTCCTGCCCCCATAAGTTGCCTACTTTTCTGCTCATCAGCCACCCCAGACTCCAGGGCCAGAGTGACCTGAAGGGGTGGCTGTCCATCAGCAGCCTACCTCCCGGGGCTTCTGTTTGATGTGTTTTGTTTAGCAGTTAGCAGTTTTGACCTGAGAAGGAGTGAAACATACCTAATACTCTGGGCCCATCATTAAGATCTCACACAGGGTTCCCCTTACACCAGGTGTAAAGTGGGGGATAAGGGAGAGACACTTACCAGTTTAGGAACATCATAGCATAGCAATCCCCTCCTTTTTTTTTTTTTTTTTTTGCTTTTTGTTTTTGACAGTATTTGGGGGTAGAACCCAGGACCTTGTCACTGAGCTACATCCCTAACCTTTTATTTTTTATGTTGAGTCCATGCCCCAGTAAATCACTGCATTGCTCAGGCTGAACCTGAATTTGAAATTCTCCTGCCTCTGCTTCCCAGAGTGCTGAGACTACTGACATGCACCACCACCACCCACCAGTGATCTGCTTTTGATCCAAAATCTAAGAAGCTTCACTCTCCCCCACCCTCAGCCCAAAGGGGCTAGCTCACAGAGGCTTCTGGGACTGGGCCTTCCTGCACTCACCAAGATGAGGAGACACTCATTGGCAAGTTCCTGGTGCTCCTGGATAGTAGACAGCACAGACAGCACCAGGCAGCTGAAGACCAGCAAAAATCTGCAATTGTAGCACAAGAGAGAGGGTTAGGTGACCAGGGGAATGGGATAGCTGAGGAGCCTCTGGCAAGGAGCTATGGAGTCAGGCAAGGAGGGAAGCATTATCTGGGGAGAACTCTTTGCAAAGCAGAAACTGAGCCTGAGTTCAGTGCTGAGGGCCGTGGCTCAGGGCTGGATACCAGCCACAGCAGCCCCCAAACTCCTGGCTGCTGAGTTTGCAGTTACTTCGTGGCCTTCTCAGTGACACGCTGGTACAGCCGCAGCCCAGAGAGGTGGTCACTAAATCGGGAGTGGCAGTTTGCCTGGCTGCCAATGGGGACACATGGGCTTGGTCTTCCTCAAGCCTCAGCCGCCTGCAAGTGGTGGCCTCAGTCTCTGGTTTGGTTTAAAGGCTGTCTGGTCAGGGGCTGAGGGCAGGACCACCACCCCTGTGCACTCCAAGGTGGCAGGAGCATGGCCACATCTGCAGAATGGGGATAACTGCCCCTGCCTTCAGGGGCTCTCTGAAATTCAATAACAAGACAGCTACCCAAGGAAAAGAGATCAGGGAAGGAAAGATGCAGAGCCAGGAGGATCAAGCAATGAGGGGCTCGGTCCTTGAGAACGGAACTCCCCTGGGCAGTGGGGAGCTACCGTATGGCCCTCAAACAGTCATTTTTTTAAATGGGAGGAACTTTAGAGCTTAACTCATCCAATGCCCTCGTCCTCAATGGCACACCCAAAGAAACTGAGACCAAGAAAAAAAAAGGATTCACCATCCAGTCACCAGAATATCTCTAGGACAGAGTTGAGACTCAAACAAGGGTTCCCAGCGCCCAGAGAGAGGGCTGTGAGCAGGTATAGGGGTGAGTCAGCTGGATGAGAGGGCACGGGCTGCACAGCGGGTGAGGCCAGACTCCAGGGAGCGCTCCTGCAGAACGAGGCGAGCCGAACACAGGGGCACACCGAGGAGACTCGCAGGGCACAGGCAGCTCTGGAAACACACCCCTTGTGGACTGATCATCCACTAGCCTTTCCCACAGTCTCCCTACCTCTGTCTGCTGCTGCTGAAAGCAGCTCATCACATGAGCTATGTGCACCCTTCACCCCTGCTCAGACGCCAGTGCCTCTGCAGAGCTGCCGTGCGCCCCACATTCCATTTTCAAACTCCCCTCCCAGGACTGGCCTCCTATATGTGGCCCAAGTTACTTTTTCCACGGCCTTATTTGTGTTCAGGTTTCATGTAGCAAGAGCATGAGCTTGAGGTCAAAAAGACCTAGCTTGGAGATGAGGCTTGTGTGTGTGGCCCTAGGAAAGTCGCCTTCTTTCTCTGTCTCTTTATTTGTAAGACAGGGTTCCTGGAGGAAAGGTAGGGGTAGGCGTGGTTCTGCCCTGGCCCACTTATATTTCTTGAGAGGACAAGACCTGGGGCTGCACCCCAGCAAAAACCCCTGGATTGAGGCAGCAAGTGGCAGACATCGACCAAGGGCTTTGGATGAACAAATGAGGAGCCCTCCTTCGCCAGTTCTAGCCAAGAGCGGAATCAGCGAAGCCAGAAGGCTCCGGGAGTGGAACACCTGCTCCTTGGAGTCACTCGGCAGCCACAGCAATGACAGCAGCCCGGTCACCTGGGTGGGGACTAGAGATGATAAAGGGTCCAGAGCAAGAAAGGCACTCCCTGAGGTCATCTCATCCAGGGCCCTCCCCCAGGAAGGGTGGCGACCAGGCTTTCCCGGGCCTTTATATGGCCCTTGACAGGAATCCTTCAGCCCCATCTCAGCAGCCCTGAGGCCTCAGGTAGCAGGGGGCTGCAAGAGGGCTTCCTACCAGGCATCCCTAAACTTCTTTTCTTCAACACTTCTCTTGCCATGTCATTAGCTGCTGATCTATAAACTGTCCACTTCACAATAGATTAAGTGAAAAAAGCAGATCATAAAGCTTCAAGGACAATGCAACCCCAGCGTTTAAATCTAGGTACCACGAGTTGAAAAATTACATAATCAGCTTTCTTTTTTCTTATTTGTATTTCCTAATTTTTTTAGAATGAATACGGGTTGCTTGGGTAATAACTAGCATACATTTTAAATACATTTTCTTAAAAATACAAACACACACAAAAAATTACTCTTCACCCTGCCTCCACTTCTTACCACAATAGCCTTTGTCCTTATAGGTATGAGCGTACAGTAGCCTCTCTCAGGCGGTCTAGCTCATCGGTCCACCGGCCTATTCCACACAGCTTCCTGGATGTCTACACTCGCAAACCACACATGTTCAAACACAGACTCTAGATGCATCCTCAGCTCTTCCTCCCCTGCAGCCCACCACTCACGGTGCCCAGAAGCTCAGGCTGTTATCCTGGACTCTTCCTCTCCTTGACTCTCTAAATCCTGCTCCATAGAAAAGTCTGTCAGCTCTGCCTTCCAAACTTATCCCTGGACAGGTCTCGCCATCCCGACCAAGTCATCACCATCTGGCCCACGTGAGCTCCCTGCCTCCAATCTCACATTCACAGAAACCCCCTTTTCAAAGTAGCCAGAATGAACTTCCTGAGACACACAGCAGGACATTTATCAGTCTCCTTGAAACTCTCCTCTGACTTCTCATCACGCCGAGAGAGTGAAGGTCAAATCCTTCATGTCCGGCAAGGCCTGCAAAGCCTGGCCCCCAGCCCACCTCTTGAATTTGATCCTTGCCACCCTCCCCCCTCACTTACTACACTTCCACCCTTCTGGTTTCCTTGCCATTCCTGGAACACACTCAAACTATTTCTACCTCCAGGCTTTGCTCTTGCTTTGCTGTTTATTCTGCCTGTTGCTCTCTTACTCCCTTGATCCAGGTCTCTGCTCAAACGTCATGGCCCTTGGAGAGGCCTCTGGAGCCATCCTTGCTTCAAAATAATGGCCCCATCCCTGCACAATCTCCCTCTACCCTGCTTGCTTGCTAGATGGATTGGTTTCATGGGACTGTTAAAAAACCGAGAAAACAAATAGCAAGAATCTAAATTAGAGTTCGAGGCCGGCTTGGGCTACAAAGCGAGCTCAAGGCCGGGCTGAGCTACACAGTGCAACCCTGCCTCAAAAAACCAGGGCCAGGAGTTTGGCTCAGTGGCTCACACACCTGTCAGGCAGGCGCGAGGTTGTGAGTTCAATCCCTGGTGCCGCAAAAAAAAAAAAAAAAAAAAAGAATCTAAATTAAATGAACATCAACACACCATGTCACCAAACTAAAACACTCCATTTGTACCCACTGAGGACGCTCCCAGAGTTCTAAGCACATCCATCCCCAACTAGTCAGGCTCCCCAGCATCTTTCCAGAGGAGGCGCGCTCTCGATCTTCTAGCCTCTGTGGCAGATGCTGCTTTCAAAGTCCCTGAATTTAGCTAGAGGCAGAGGTGCACAGCTGTAATCCCAGTTACTCAGGAGGCTGAGGCTGTAGGATTGAAAGTTCAAAGCCAGCCTAGACAACTCAGTGAGTCACTATCTCAAAAATTAATTTTTTTTTTAAAGGCTGAGGGTATAGTTCCATGGTAGAATACCTTGTGTGTTCAGTCCCAGTATTGAAAAAAAAAAAAAGGCCCCTGAACTTTACTTTAATCCATAGGCTGGGAGTTTCTTTACCCCTAAATTCTCAATTCCTTTTTAGGGATGTACTTGGTCTGATAGTGAACATCTTATGTTCCAGGTACCTGAATAATTATCCCCCTCCACCAGGTGAGGAAATAGGACCCAGGGCCAACAGACTTGCTCAGGATCACACAGTGACAGCAGCAGAGCTGAGGCTAGAAGTCCAGCACCAGCTGGTCCTCTAGCTGCCTTGGCCTTGGTCCTCTCACAGAGGCCCATTCTCAGGGCAGCAAAAGGGAGCTCAATGTCTGAAGCTTAAGGATGGACGAGACAGGCAAAAGGAGCCCTGAGCTGGGGGCTGCCAGATCAGTATGTGGTTTCCATCACACAAGGACTGTCCCTGGCTCCTCCTGGAGCCTCAGTTTCTCCATCTATACTTGCATACTTGTATAGATGGTGCATAGCAGCCGCCTGGCCTCATCAGAGAGCTAGACCAGCAGTTGCTTTCTGAAATGTCTTTGTTCATCACATCTGGCTGCAATCAGAAACCATGCTCTCCCCTGGTCAACCAAGAGGCAGAGCTGGACAGAGGAGTTTGAAGAGAAGAAATGACTGCGTGATTTGTTTCAGTACTATCACTCAGGGGCAGTGAGACCAATCAGTGAGCAACAAGATAAATCAGGGAACCTAGGCAGAAGGTTCCATAACTCAACTGAGAGGTGGTGTTAGCCTGGACTGGGGCTGTGGCAACCGGGAATAGAGAGAAGCAAAGGGACTGAAGAAAGACATAGGAAACAGGACTTGGAGATTAATTGGAAATGGAGACCACGAAGGAGAATGACTCCTCTGCTTCTGGCTAGGACACTGGATGGATGAAGATGCTCTAAGTAAACTCTTGGGAGACAGGAGAGGCACAGGTGTAGGGAGATGAATTTCACCATGAGCATGTTGAGGAAGAGATGGACACTGGGCAAGCAGAGAGACCTGGGTGGGCAGTGCACATTGGGGGAACATCAGGGCAGAGGTGGTGACCAAGGTCATGGGAAGAGCTAAGACAGTTCAGTCAGCATATGGTGAACTTAGGTGAGGACGCAGTGGAACCCTGGCAGCACACAGGGAGGAGAGGCCCTCCCTCCAGACCAGCCAGGCACAGCCAGAGATGGGAGGAAACCGGAAGAGAGAGGTGTCAGGGAGGTCACACAAAGCAAGTGTTTCGAGGAGGGAGTGGACAACAGTGTCAAATGCTGCCAGGAGGTCAAGTGAGATAAGGCCTGAAAAATGGCCACTGGATTTGGTGACATGTTGGTTACTAAGTACATTGGCCAGGGCAGCCTCAGAAGGAGGGGAGGACAGGAGCAGGTCCAGATGGAGTGAGGAAGTGGAGACAGTGAATGGGATAGGATTAAAGACATCAGATTGCAAAGAGGCAGAAATAGCTGGACACGGAGGAGGCAGAGTGAAAGAGCAGGAGAAAGGAGAAACTGAGGAGACAGCGATGGGGTGGGGTCCCTGGGAAAGATGAGAGGCTGGAATCCAGGGCAGGGAGGCTGTTGCTGAGCAGGAGGACCCCTCGGCTTCCCCCTATCAGGCTGGGGTAAGGAGAAGGAGAGGGGATGGGGGGTCAGGGCTGGTGAGGGGAGCGCTTGTGTCCATGGGGCTCTGTGAAGAGGAGGTAAGGCCCCTTCTTAGAGCGTGGAGCAAGCTGGGGTGGCAGGTCTGAATATGTAGAAGCGGGAGAGGGAGCTGACCAGGCATGGGAAAGGGCTCCCACAAGAACACAGCCATTATGCCCAACAGCGAGGGTAGGCCTAAAGCCCTGGAATATGCTAGGTACTAAACACAAGCATTTGGAGATTTTGCTCAATTTTTGTTTTTCAGACTTGAGCCGGGCATGGTGACGCATGCCTTTAATCCCAGCACTCGGGAAGCTGACATAGGAGGAGCATTGTGAGTTCAAGGCCGGCTTGGACTGCAACGTGAGCACAAGGCCAGCCTGAACTACATAGTGCGGCCTTGTCTCAAAAGTCTAGGGCCAGGAGTTTGGCTCAGTGGCTTAAGCACCTGTCTGGCAGGCGTGAGGCTGTGAGTTCGATCCCCGGTGCCACAAAAAAAAAAAAAAAAGACTTGATTACCCACGGATTAGGCCATTTGTGTGAGATGAGGGGACACCAGCCCTCACCAAGGCCAAAGTCTTTGTATACCAGGCCTGCCCCTTCTTCCAGGGCCTCCTTCACTCCCTCCCTCCCCATTCCTTCCAGTGTCCCTTCCCCTAGATCAAGCCTTCCCACTGTCTGGCTCCTGCCCAGCCACCAGTCGGCTCTTTGATTTCTTCCTCCGACCTGGAAAGAGTGACACCTTCCTGGTTTCTCAGACCAGGACTCCAAAGGCTGGGTTCTGTTTTGTCTCAGCTGGAGGGATCCTAGGACTAGTCCGTTCCCATTTAGCCAAGGCTCCTGGGGGCAGAGGCCAAGACCCCTGCCACCTGCTTGCAGAAAGAGACCTCTAGAATCCTAAATCAGAGCTGGTACTGAAGGAGAGGCTTCAGCCTTCTTCAACAGTTACTTCCTGAGAGTGGGGTGCAGAGTGGCCTGGAGGGCCCCACAGTCCTCTAGAGAGAGCGGCACTGACTTTCTCTTGCAGGGGATAAGGGGAGGGGCAGCAAGCAGGCCTCAGAGCGAGGCTCTTTCCAAGAATCCTCAGGGGCTGGGAGGAGAAGTTTCCCCTGATCCAGCGATTCTAAATATGGCCAAGGGAGCAACAGCACGTGATCCAGGGCCCCACACCAGAGCTGCTGCTGCGCGCCACTGCTTCTCAGGGTCAGAGGCCTGGCTGGGGCTCAGGGTGGGATGAGGTGTCCATGGAGCCTCCATTTCCCTGTTTGCAACATGAATGTGGGAGACAACTCAATGATAGCTAAGGTCCTTTCAGCTTTATGACTGCCTAGCAGTGGGGTGGGAGGGAGGGAGCTGGCCCGGGGATGTCCCCAGAGGGACAGCAGCCTCTAGCACATAGTGCAAACTATGAAAAAAATGTCCCTCTTGGAGGAGCAATTAGCAAAATGCATTCCCTTTAGCCCGAGGAATTACAAAAACTTGACTCCTCTAGCTGCCCTGTAGAAACAGTCATCCCTTGCTGTGGAATGACATATCCCGAGGATATGGATTTCGCTGCCACTTGAGCCTCTCGGCTGAGTCTCTTTGCAGTGAACAGACAGTGGCAGCACTGCACGGCAGCCCTGCAATGGCTTCATGCTCCTGATTTATCCAGAGCCACAGACTGACCCAACCAGGGTCCACCTACAGGCTGGCTGAGCCAATTGGGTCCTTTTCTGAGAGGAAAGTTGGCAGAAGTGCAGAGAGCAGTGGCATTGAGACTGCACCACCCTAATCTCCTCTCCCTTCCTCTATTCCATGAATTCCAGATGTGCTTCCAGCCATGAAGCCTAAAACATTCTTCTCTTTCCATATCACAGCTGTCCTCCAACCCACATGCAGTCTTTCACGGGCTACTAGTCCAAGTGGCATCAGTTCCACGGGACATGCAAGATGGTGTCTTCTGTACAAGGCATTTGATAAATACTCTGGTGCGTACGTGGTTTGTCCCCTAAGAGTTCACATGTTGTAAGT
The DNA here is from genome assembly GCA_004363535.1 of Dasyprocta punctata. Taxonomy (NCBI): domain Eukaryota; kingdom Metazoa; phylum Chordata; class Mammalia; order Rodentia; family Dasyproctidae; genus Dasyprocta; species Dasyprocta punctata. The sequence continues at coordinate 56,854 of RJWM01006547.1, forward strand.
GTGGCCATATTAAGAGGTGGTGGGACCTTTAAGAGGTAGGGCCTAGTGGGAGGTTTTAGGTCATTGGGGGTGTGATCTTTGATAAGATTAGCTCATTCCCCTCTGGCTCCAGCCTTTGGCTCCCTATCTCACCATATGATCTCTTACTCTCCTATTCACACTCATGACATTATCCACCTTGGGGCCTTTACCAGAGCTGGGTCAAGACTGGTGCCATACCCTTGAGCTTCCAGAACCATGGGCTAAATAAATCTCTTCTTTATAAAGTACCTAGCCTCAGTTACTTTGTTATAACAGAAAATAGCCGGGCGTGGTGGCGCACGCCTTTAATTCCAGCACTCGGGATGCTGAGATAGGAGGAGCGCTGTGCGTTCGAGGCCCACTTGGGCTACATCGCAAGTGCAAGGCCTGCCTGAGCTACATAGTGCGACCCTGCCTCAAAAAACCAGGGCTGGGAGTTTGGCTCAGTGGCTTAAGCGCCTGCCTGGCAGGTGTGAGGCTGTGAGTTCAATCCCCAGTGCCGCAAAACAAAACAGAAAATAAACTAAAATACAATGAATAATAGCTTCATCCTCTCCCATTTGAATCAGCCTCAAACACTCTGACTCTGTTCTCTCTGCTTCCTACTGCCACACCAACCAGACCATCTACTGCACCAGGTGAGTGAGCTGGGCAATGCGTCAATACAAACCAAGTTTAAACATGGAGGAAGCAGGCGGCAACCATCTGTTGAGGGCTTGCCTGGTAGTTCTGGCTTTTCAAACAGGGAGCCATGAGCTCTCCCCAGCAGAAGGCCACTGCATTAAAGGGGAACTAGAGGGTGGAATTTAGGCAGCCAGGACCTGAGAAACTTAACACAGTCCATCAAAACCTTCCCTTGGTTCCACCAAGCAGCTCCTTGTGTTTCCTGGTGGCCCAAGTTCACACGCAGGATTTAGCATAAGATTTCATTTGAACAAAGAGCTGCATTTTTTTTTTTTTAAAGTGTGAAATCTACCAACTTGTCAGCTCAGGTCCAAGCTCCTTAGGATGGTTGCAAAGACGCCCTATCCATCAGGCAGCCTTATGCTTCATCCCCCCAATTCCCCAGCTTGGCACTTGATACTCCATTAGCAGACCTCTGTCTCCCTCCACAGCAGGCAAAACTGTTGTCTTCCCTCCTTATCTCTCATGTTTCACCCTTACATGCCCGTAGCCAGACTGGATTAGGTGAGCCGCCTTACCGCCTGCCCCCTTATTCCCACCCATCTCTGTGCTCACCTTTATCTCAAAAGGCACCTCTATGCATGAAAAGCTCTAAGTAGCTATCCCCTAGAGACCCAGAGGTCCAGTCCTTCTCACCCTCCATACCTTGTGACCCAAATGTGTGCTGGGTAAGAGTCCTGAAAGCGGACACACCCTCTCAATGGTACCACCCTCTCCCAGCATGTCCTGCTGGCTCCTCCTAGCCCCACACCTCAGTCCTTTCTGAAGCATAAGGGATTATGAGGAAACTACATACATCTCAGAGCAATGGTGCTCACTCATCCATCCATCCAGTAACCATTTACTGAGTACTTGCTGTGGGCCAGGCACAAACAGCTTATATTTTCAGGAAGGTAGATGGACAATAACTAAGTAAAGATTCAAACTGTCAGATGATGGTGGAAAAAAATTAAGCAGAAAAGGAGGACAGAGAACTCTGATGTGATGGGGGGCTACTTTACAGAGTGGCTAGGGGAGGCAGCTTTGAGAAGGCAGCATTTTGGAGAGGGAATGTACTCTGTGAGCACACGGAGAAGAGGCCTCTGAGCAGAGGGAAAAGCCAGCATCAAAGACTGGAGCCAGAAGGGTGCTTAGGGGTGTTGTTCCAGAACCATCAAGGAAGGGATGGTCCCCCAGAGAATTGAAGGGGACGGTGGAAAGAGGCCAAGGCAGAGAGGCAGTGGTAGTAAAGCCACACCAGGCCAAATGGAGAGGAGATGGAGAGTTGTGAGCAACACATTTCTCTTGTTTGCAAAAGATCCCCAGGCCTCAGAGGGGAGAACAGATAGCCTGGAGTGGGAGGGGGCATTTGCCCCAGCTGGAGTTGAGAAATTAACAGTACAATCCTGGCAAGAGTTGACAGTGATTTGTTAAAGGGGACGTGAAGGTGGCAAGATGTGATTAGTTACTGGCTATATGATGGCAAAGAAGGGTCCTCTAGAGATCCACCAATCCTCTAATTTATATATGGGGAAGCTGACTCCCAGAGATGGGCCTGGCCTCCAGATTTCCCAGCCCCTAAGGAAGTATCTTTTGACTTTTCCCTCTTTCTGTGACAGGATACAGGTACCCACCCCTCCAATTTAAAAATTCCCTCATTCTGGGGCCGGGATGAGACCAACCCCTGCACTCCCTGCTGTTGGTCACAGGATGGTCCTGGGTTCCAGGATTGCCCAGATCGCCAGCTACTCGAGCCCCACAAGGGTCAGGTCGCCTCTAAGAAACGTTCTGGTCTCTGAATCAGCAGAACCTTTGCAATGAGAGGAGAAGGGAGGGAAGATTCTAAAACAGGAGAAAGAGCTTCATCCCAGTCACTTGGTTCTCAGTACTCCCAGAGCTGAGAGAGCACCAACAAGAGCTGACACGGTGGAACAGGAACTCGGGAAGGGCAAGGCCCCCTGGGGAGCTCAGGTGCCAAGTCTAAACCCAGCCCGGGAGTTCTGCAGACTCAGCCACTGAGGACCCCACCCAGTATGAGGTTTGTGGGTATGAAGGAGGAGAGGTGTTCCAATGCCTTTGCTACTGGTAAGCAAAGCAGGATGCAAACTCGCAGGCTACACCTGGGGCAGCTGCTTACAGGGGCTCCCGGTGGGAACCCCAAACCCAGAACCAGCCAGACCAAATCCACTGAGCCCTGCAAGCTGAGAAAGATATACTATGTGACCTTGGGCTAGGAGCTCAGCTTCTCTAAGCCTGTTCCACAGCTGGGGTGGAAGGGTGGTTGGAAGGGTCTTAAACTAGGAGCTACTGCTTTCCACAGCCCCTCAGTTTCCTCAGCTTCATGAAAAGGGAAGCCTGCCCAGCCTACAACTCCAGAGGTCGAGTCCTCCAAAGCAGGAGACTCTAAGAGAAGTCTCAGGACTGGAGTCGACAGAGGGGAAAGCACAAGAACACAAGCAGAACCGGGAACCTAAGCCACATATTCTCTATCCTGACTCGGTCACCATCACCTCAAGAGTTAGGAGGCTGTCTCCAAGTTTCGGTTCACTCCTCGGTGACAGGAAGTCTTGCTTTTCCCATCTGGGACCGGCAAGTTTGAGCTTTCCTCTGTGACTTCAGCATTCTGGAGTTTCCAGAAGAGGGTCTTTTACATTTCATTTGCATGGAAAGTCTAGATGGGACTTCCTTCTGCCTCCAAAACTCTCCCATAACTGAATAATGGTATGGAGGAGGAGTCAGGGTAGACTAAAGCAGAACTTCCAATCATTCATTAACCACTGAAAAAGTGAAGATGGGGGAGGAGACGTATCTCTGGTCCCGATGCGCTCCTCACCTTCTGAGGAAGGCAGACCCTGCAAATATAGGGCCTGAAACAGCTCTGCTGTTCCTGTGGGACCCTGAGGCTGTAAAGTGTCCTTCTCTGGGACTCAGTTTCTACCTCTGTCTAATAGGGCCAACGATCCCAGGGTCTGCAGCTGAAGGGAGGAGTCTGACCCCACGAAGCCCTTGTAAGGCTTGGGTTCATCTGCACACTGGAGGCTGACATCTGGCGCGGGTCCTCCGGAGAGGGAGCGGCTTCTGGGGGACTCCTCCCCCGCGTCCCCAGCGTACCTCCCCGCCCGCTTGGGCCGCCGGGTCCCCTTGCCCCAGGGCAAAGATGCGGCCACAGCCCACCGCCTCGCGTGGGCGGAGCACACTGGAAGGGGCGGGCCGGGGCGGGGCCTCGCGGGCACCAGGCTCGGGCGCGGGAGGGCGGGGGCGCGGGCGGCAGCTCGGGTTACCTCCCCGCCTGGCCGGCTTCTTTTTCCGTTTCCAAATTAACAATTGAAAACGCGGCGGCCTGAAAGGCGAGCAGCGGGCCAAGCGGAAAGTGTGAAGGTGCCGCTGCGTCCCGAGGCCGGGGCGGAGAGAGAGGACGCGACACCCCAACTGTCTGCGGCTCACCCGCCCACCAAGGTCGGGTGAGGGGCACTGTGCGCCCCGGGACCACGAGGTTCTACGGCTTCAGAATCCGGTCTTGACCTGATCCAGCCCTGGTATCGCCCTGACCAGGGTGGCCGGACCCAGTGCCCCGGCTCTGGGCGGCTCCAGCCCCCGAGAGGATTAAGGAGGGAGCCTGCTGGGGAGGGGAGGGCTGGGTTTCCACTCTCAGGCTGAGTGCCCAGGATGGGCAAGTGCCAGGCAGCACCTCACAGCCCCGTCCTGAAGAGCTCCCAGTGTCAGGTGATTTCACGTGTGACCTCAAGCAAGTCATTTCACCTGAGACTCAGTTTCCTCATCCGAAAAATGAGGAGGAAAGATACACCCACCAAAAAGAACTGCATGCGAGGAATGCACTGAAAAGATTCAGGAGGCTGGCCCACAGGGAACGCAACAGGTTGATGATTACCATTTTGTGTTGATAACAGCGGCACCCCTCCACCTTCCACCACAGTCAAAGGTAGGAGTAGCTCACCACTGGGAACACCGGAGCTGACCCTCTCCTCCCCTTTTCAGGGCCTCCCCAAAGCCCCACTGGGCAAAGACAGAAACCAGGGCTAAGAAGGTTCTTGTAAGGAACTCAAAGTCTATTTTGAGTGAATGGAAAGAACCAGATCCTGACTCTGCAGCCCAGTCTCTTCCGACCCATAGGACCCCTGCTGGTCACTCAGTGTCCAGAGGGGCAGGTGCTGATCCAGGATGGTTGGAGCAAGTGAGCAGTGATGGGAGGGTCCCTGGGACCCAGCCCAGGCAAAGCCAAAGGGTGGACCCTGGTAACAGACACAATTGCTGGTCCTCCCTCCTGGCCACAGTGCAAGCTTGTGAAGGCAAGGGCTTGTTCACTACCCTCTCCAACACCTGGAACACCTGGTGCGATGCAGGTTCTCCATCAATATGTATTGAGTGAGGGAATGAATAAACGAATGAAAGAATGAGTCCCTTTGCCCCAGGAAAACCTCTTATCCAACTGAAGACTTCCATCTGGTCCCCTGTGTAAAGGGCTCTACTTGGGGGCGTGGGGGAGCCCCAGGGCAGTGGAATGGTGGGATAAGAAGACAAGAGACAGAAGACAGGAGGTGTGATCCCAGAAAGGAAAGTTCAGATCAGTGCTTTTTCCTAGTCCCCTCACTTCCCACTCCTGGCAGGCTCTGGATTCAGCCCTACCTCACCTCCAGCCAGCCTCTTCACTGACCACCAGAGGTGCAGCCTACCCCAGTCCACCTGCCTTGCAGTCTGAGTGCCTCTCCCTCACTGACAATCCCACAGTGGCTCCTTCCCCTCTCAACCCAAGCTCCCAGCCAGGTGTGAGGCCACATGCCTATAATCCCAGCACTCAGGAGGGTCACTGCCAAGCTTGAAGCTGGCCTGGCCTACATAGTGAGTTCAAGCCTAGGCTGAATTACATAGCGAGACCTTGTCTCCAAAAAAAATAAAAAGAAAACAAAAAGAAAAAGAAAAATGGCCAACACACCCAAGCTCACCAGGCCAGCCTGGAGCCTGTATACCCCCAAAGCATCAGCCACACTCTACTCCCCACGCCATGTGCATTTCCACAGAAGGGTTGACTTCTATGCTCTTTCCTCCTGGGAGCACACACACACACTCCTAGAATCCTTGCACTGCTTTGCAGAGAAGCATCTCTCCAGCCACTGGTTAGGGTTCCAGGTCTCTTCTGGGAACACTGAGGACCCCCTCATCATTCTCTTCTGTGCTGAGACTGTCCCTATCTCTGCCCACCCCCAGTTAAGACCCATCCTCTCCAGCAGGCCAGCCTGATTTCCACATCCCTGGGGCTGGCCCAGGTGGATGCTCAGGCAGTATTTGGACAGTGAAGCATTAGTGTCTCGGGGCCCTTAGCTGTAGAGGGAGACCCAATGTGAGCTCACCCCTAACGTGGATAGGGAGGGAAACAGTACAGATGGAGACCCACGTACTATAAGTCTAAATATTTAAAAGTTTAAATCAAGTTAACAAGCTGTTAAATAAAATACGTTCCACCCTTCCTGACAGATAGACCTTCATAATGATCTTGGAAGACAAAGTTTGAATTGAGATTTTGGAGTCCCATATTGGAATCTGACAGAGAGCGGACAACCAACCACTGCTTCCTACCCTCTGATCCTCAGCCCATGTTGTACCCCCATTCTCATCCCACACCAGGCCCATCTCTCATCCAGAGGGGCCTTGGGTCTCCTCTTGTGGATGCCTCAGCATGCTGTCCAGGCCTCATCTATACTCTGACACTGTAAATCAGTTGGGTGGCTCTAACACCCAGGAGGGCCACAGGTTCCAGAGCAGTGTGCAGGGACACACAGGCAGGGCAGAATTTTGGGTCCCTAACCAAGCAATCAGACTTGCTTTGATCTGTTTTATGGAAGTACCATGCTTCTATGTCAGGTTGCATTGAAAGAACCAGATCTGCTGAAAGCAGGCTGACAGCTCTAACTTAGGCCCTGCCCCACTAGGATACACAGGGCTCAGTGACCACAGTCATGCACAGGTTACAGAAAACCCAGGGCACAGGCCCAAGGCCCCTGCTTTTCTCTTAGGTCCTCCATGACCTACCTACCCAAGGCCCGGGAGCTGTTTTCTGACCCAGAGATCCAGGGCCTCCAGTGGGACAGGCATCATCCAAGGTGGTGGTGCCCAGTCCCCAGCGAGGCGTGAGCAGACTTGTTATAAGGCCTCCAGCCTGACAGGGGCTGGAGCTCCTGCTCAGGTCGCCCAGCTCAGGGCAGGATTGAGGGGCCAGACCAGGCCAGAGAAGGAGAGTGAGTCCTGGTATAAATAACCGTGGGGGGCCGGGATGTTTGGACCGGTCTCCCAGGCGACAGCGGTGTTTACTGCCCAGGGAGGGGGGGCATGGCCCACACATTTGCCTCCCTGACTTGTAGCCAAATTTCTTCAGGAAGGGGGGGCCCAGGATTAGCCCCAAACACTCTTAACTCTGTACCCCAACCAACGCTCTGTCCCACATAGGCCCAAAAACTCTGACACTGTCCCATTCTCCAGTCCCAAATGCTGCACAGCTCTATACTTTGATCATCCTCAAATACCCTAGCGTTTGCCCCTATAAGTCCCAATTCTGCCCAAATAGTGGGAGGGTGGGGAGTATGAAAAGGGCAGGGGACAGCCCCAAGCAGTGAGCTGGGTGTGTGCCAGGGATCTGGCTGGGGCCACTGGGCGCGGGGCAGGGACAAACCTCTCCCACGGCCCTGGCCAAGACAGAGGGAGGGCTGTAGCCCCGGAATTAGGAGAGTGCAAATCCCTCTCCCAGTCCAGGGCCCATCCCATGCCTGTCATGTGAGGGGCATTAGATGCCCAGAGCCCATCATGAGAAGGGCTGGCAGGTGCCATGGTGATCACGCAACAGGCAGCCCACTCCCCAGCCAGCCAAGCCCAAGCCCAGAATGTTGATACAGGGGGACAAGTGAGAAGGTCTTCTTCCTCACAGGACAGCAGCTGTGGCCAGGCCTGAGCATAGGGCATGGGGGTTGGTGTGCACTGAGTTCCAGCCAGCAGGCCAGCCCAGCCTACAACATACAAACAGCCCCAGCCCAGCTGTCTGATGGGTCTTGTTGGGATACTGGTGGATTTGCATGGAGAACACAGACTCAAAACTGGGGCTGTGTTCATCAGGGGTCCTGGACAGGCACCTGGATACCTGGGTGCCAGGCCCTTCTCAGCAGAACGACCTTGAGCGACTTCTCCTTTCTGAGCCTTGATGTAAAATGGTATAATAATATCTCCTCCAGACCTATTACAAGAAATCAATGGGCTTCATTGAGTATACAATAATTAAGCCCTCTGATGGGCTAGGTATGCTTTACAGTGCTTTGCGAACCATCAAGTGGGAAAGGTGACTCCTTCTCAGTACCTGGGTAGCATGGAGGACCCAGAGGATAAGATTCAGACAAGTTAAAAAAAACCTACCCAAGACTACCCAGAGAGGACTTGAGCCTAGGCCAGCCTGGGTAAGACTACAGAAAGGCTGTCGTTATTTATCTTGGTTGGGAATATCTATGACTCTTGAACTGAGCCTGAGTTCTGGCCTGGGCTTCACCAATAACCTGAGTTTAGGGTCGGGAGTTTGGCTCAGTGGCTTAAGTGCCTGCTTGGCAGGCGCGAGATGTGAGTTTGATCCCCGGTACCGACAGGGGAAAAAAAAAAAAAAAGACCTGAGTTTAGTCCCTGCCCAGTGGAGGCTCAGTTTACCCACCAGGAGAAAGTGGGAGCTGGGTGAAGCCAGTGATTTTCACATCCTGTTAAGGTACAAGACAAGGGAGGAGCTGGTGCCACATGCGCCCCGCCCCCTTCTCCAGAGGCCTCCACCATCAACTGAGCCGAATTCCGAATCCCAGTATGCTGCTGGGGTTCTTTCTGGGCTGCTGTTCTGGGGACCCCCAAAGCCTCAAGCCCATATCCTCAGGCCTCCTTTCCAGACAGCCTCAGGGCCTGCCCCTATCCTCCCTGCCTCCAAGGCACCCTCAGCTCAGCAGGCCAGGGTTTGCATAAGTCCGCGGAGCTTTCCCTACAGGCAAAGTCCCAGGGCTCTGGGCCAGGTTGGGGCAGCCAGGCCCTGGGCAGGGCTGTGGACAGCTGTGGAGGAAGCACTCAGGGGTCTGGACCTAGGAGGAAGGCAGAGGACAGAAGCAGCCACATGGGATGGCACCCCAGGGCTCTCGGCCAGAGCCCTCCCCCTTCCATCTCACAGACTGGTCTCAGAGAAGAGTTTCTAAAATCTGCATCCACTTGTCAAACTGCCTTTGGTTCCTTCTCCAGGAAGTTGCGGCTCCACAGCCCGGTGCTGTCCCCACCAAGCTTGGCACTGCTAAATCCCTTCCTGGCCTCTTCTGGGGACACTTCTCTAGGCACCTCCTCCTTTGACTCCTGTCGTCCTTTGCAAATGTCATGCTTGACCCTACTTCTGGGACTTGGCCCTTGCTAACGTTTCTTCACAGAACACTGTTCCGTGCTCCTCTTTGCCTGGCTGACCCCTCCTTCCACTCATCTTTCTTACCACAAAGTCTCTTCCTCTGAGAAGCCTTTCCCTGCAGGCCCAGATTGGAACTGGGTGCAGCTGCTTGATGCTGTGTTCCCTCCATTATCATTCACTTTACCTGGCAACTGCCAGCTTCCATTCTCAAGTCCTCAGAGTGCAGGCGAGGGTTTAATTCCCTGCTCCATCCACAGCATCTGGCATACAGCCTACCCCAGGACCTGCCAGGGAAGTTCCCTCAAGGAGAGAGAATAGGGAAGGAGGAGGACCTTAAACTGCTTCCCCTGGCAGTCCCCCAGAGAAGCAGGCACCTACATCCAGGCAAGTTACTTAACAGTTTGTGCCTCAGCCTCCTTATCTGAGAAACGGGCTCAGCAATAGTACCCACCACACAGGGCTGTTGATAAAAAGTGAAACAAGGCTAGACAAGTCCTCAGAGCAGTGTTTGGCACTCAGTGGACACACATCACCCACTTGCTATTATTATCTTCATTATTGTTGAGCGCCTAGCAGAGGAGGAGGCTGAGCCACCTCAAAGAAGGAAGTGACTGCTGGAAGCCACCCAGCAGAATCCTGTCTCTTGCTTACTGTGCCACACCCCAGCCCCAATATACAGTGTGAGTGCCCTGCCCCTGCTGCAGCTCCACAAACTTCCGCTCACTGCGACCTGGGCACAGCACAGGGCCCTTGCACTCTCAGGCTCTCCAGGCCTTCTGTCGTCGGGGCTGGGCACTCAGTCCACCACTAACTGGTTGTGTGACACGTCATGCGCTTCCCTGAAGCTGCAGTGTCTTCCTCTAGACAATGGTTACAACGACAGTACCTACAGTGTAGGGCTCTTGGGAGGATCTGTTGAAGTACTATGTGAAAATATTGAGCACAATGCCTGCTAGAGAGAAGGCTATGAATCTTATTATAAAAGGAGAACTCAGAGCCTGGTTCCCTATAAGTGCATTATTTTCCCAGAGTTCCCTGGGGCTTCAGCCTGGGTACATTTCTGAGCTGCCACTCAGGGGTCTTAAGGCAAGGAATTGTCAGGGTGGCTGACCTTCTCTTACGGGGCAGATCTACTTCCTCAATGTATCTTCCTCAGGGCTCAAACCAGTGCAGGAAAGTGAGAGAGCAAGAGCCCAGGGCCCAAGAAAAGTGTGAGCTTCTCTTCACGATGGGAAAATGAAAATCACCACAGCAGCCTGTTCTCTAGAGCACTTTGTAATTTACCAAGCATTCGATTCAAGAGGCAGCCCTGAGAGGTGGGCAGGTGGAGCTGTTAACCGTCATTCTATGTGGAAGGAAATGGGGGCCTCAAAGAGGTTGAGTCATCTGCCTGGTGTCACCAAGTCTCTGGCAGAGGCAGGAGCCAAACTCAGCCTGCTAACTCCTGGTCTAGTGCTCTTGATTCTAGCTGGCCCTGCCCCCAAGCCCGATCTTGGGAAACAGCCCTGGGCTGATCCTTGAGGACAGGGCCTGAAGCTTCTCGGTTCTCCTAATTCCTTCATCCACACCAGATTCCTTCCATCTGACCCCAAAGCTCAGGAGGGAGGAGCTAGGATGGCGCCCAGACTCAGGGATTTCATGCACTGGTAAAATTTCTCAAAACACTTGATGACTGCATAAGGTTTTTATTTTGCCAAGTAAGGACATTTTTTGAAAATTTCAAGTCCATCAGTTCATAAAAGAAAGGACAGAATCCCAGACTAAAGACAGTCCTTTAAATGGAATAAATTTAGCGCTTTACAAAAAAAAAGTCACCACGTTGCCCTTATTTTCTTCAGTCTTGTCTTAGGCTACTGAAAACTATCTCAGTCTGTGAATGCATCTGACAACCATCTGGAGTTTGGGCCTGGGAGCCATACACAAGGGTTGGGATCCTGGCTGTGACACAGATGAGCTGTGTGACTTGGTATGCCTTATTTCCCTTCTCTGAGCCTCAGTTTCCTATCTGCAAAATGGGAACAAGCATAGCTCCTGCCACATCACAGGGATTGGAAGAACTAAAGGGCTTAATGTCCACAGAGCATTTGCTCAGAAAGACACTAGTCAAGCTCTGATTCCTATCCAGTGACTTTGCCCTGCCCTGCCCTGCTATGGCTCCCAACTGCCCCCAGGATAAGGTCAGCTTGCACAGACCAGAAGATCAAGGTCCCACCCTCAGGGGCTTTAGTCATCCCACCCTTTGCAGCACCAGGGACAAAGAACTCTGACAGTCCAGCCTCAGGGCCTTTGCACTAGCTGATACCTCTACCTGAAGCACATGAGCTCAGGATGAAAATCACAAGAGCTTCTAGCATACAGAGTATTACAGAGAGCTAAGTGAAGCAGAAATATTCTAGGAAGTCAGGCAAGCTAGACCCTTGAAGCAGTCAGTGCAGAAGTTAAAAACACATTGTAACTACGGGTGGAGGTGCATTAGTTGAAGGCTGGGCCTCAAGACAAAGATGCAGTAACTAGACCTACATGCCTCCCCAAGGGATAAACAATAATGATTGATATGAGATAGGCATCACTCACCCAGGTGGGTGACCAGGATCTTCTGACCCATCTCTTCCAAAAAATGTCCTTATTCTTTCCAAGTATGCTTGCTACATGACTTGCTTCCCCATTGGATCGACATTACCTAAGCAATTATACTTGTAATCTTATTGGTTGATCATAATTTTGCCATGTGTTGCATCTACCTCATGATTTTGCTCTATAAAATTTCCTTTGAGAAATGGGCTCGGGGCCCCCTCCTGTCTCTCTCAAGAGCTGTTTCTTTCTGTCAATAAAATTTCCTACTCTTAACCTCCACTGTTCCTTAGAATTCATTCTTCGATTTTGGGGAACATGAACTCTGCGTATCAGACATCTAGCAGGTTAGGAGTTACATTTATTTCCCATATATCATTTGAAGGTCCTATGTCAAGAGGACCAAGGGGCCCTTTCTCTGTTTATTTCCAGTTGGCTAAACCCTCCTCCTCCTTACAACTGTGGCAAGGCCACCTTCATTCCCACACTCATCGATATTTGCTTATTTCCTACCACAGCCATGAGGGTGCTCAAACCCCACTAAATGTAGGGCTGGGAGTTTGGCTCAGTGACTTAAGCGCCTATCTGACAGGCACGAGGTTGTGAGTTCAATCCCCGGTGCTGCAAAAAACAAACAAACAAAAAAAAACGACTAAATGTGCAGAAGCAAGAATACATGGGGTGGGGTGAACTGAGCTCTGGGGACTCCTAACTAAGCCTGAGGTAGCATGGGCAGGGAGTGCCTCCAAGAAGAGGGGTGTTCAAACCGGGATATGATGAGAGTTCACCAAGGATGGGTGGGCGGCAGAGTGGAGGGAGGCGCAGGCAGAAGTAAAGGCTCTTGGAGCACTAACCACAACACTTGGGCACACAATGGGTCACTTCCTAGGGGAGGGGGAAGGGATGCTTACAGGAGGGGCTTCCTGGATTTGGGCTCCAGTAAGGCAGAGCTGCTGTCAGGTGGACTGAGGAAGGAGGGCGAGGTTGCAGGGAGACACTGAGTTTGAGATGCCCAGGGGATGAGGCTGTGAGGTATCTACAGGCAGCGACACCGGAAGCTCAGGAATGAAACTGGACAGGGAGAAGCTGTCTTCACAGAGGTGACCTCTGATGTGGCAAGAGTATACGAGACCACCCTTGAAACATACAGAGAAGAGGACCCAAGACAAAGCCCCAGCTTTCCAGGGCAGAAAGAGGAGACAGGGAGCTTACAGAGCCTGACAGGCAGATAAAGAAAGTCAAAAGAAAGATGCGCCCAAGAGGCACCCCCCCACCCCCATGGGTGTGGCTCAGGAGTACAGCATGCTGGAGAGATTCTGGGTCTGATCCCCAGGACTGAAAAAAGGAAGTGCACAGGAAGGGCCCCATGCCCAGGCCCTTGGGCAGGCAGCATGGTGGATGGTTAAGTGCAAGCCTCCCAGGGAGCCTCATTTTCAGGTTCAAATCCTGTCCCTACCACTTAGCCATTTGTTGAGCTTGGGCAAGTCATTTAATTTCTTTATATCTCAATACTCTTATGTATAAAAGAAAAGGCTAGTAGACTTCTTTTCTTTTTAATAAAAAGCATGGGAAGAAAAGCTGGTACCTCCACTCAACCTTTTTGTGCTTCCTACCCTCCCTCTGCTGGGCCATGGTCACACTGTCCTCTTAAGACTACCAAAAATGCCAGAGGCTAGAAAGTGAGAGGAGTGAATGAATTCAGGGGCCGCTCCCTCCTCGGAGGAGCTGGGAGGTAGCATTCAACTCCCATCCATGGAGCTCTGTCTTCAGGCAATCAGGTCCTCTCTCCTGGTCTCCATTTCTCCATGGGTGAAATAAAGCTGGAGGACTCTGTTCTGACGTTGGGGGACAGGGATGCAGGGAGAGGGGATGGGGGTAGAAAGAGCAATCCCTCACCTGCTGGTCCTGTCCCCAGGGAAGGAAGCCTTGAGGTACCTGGATCCCCCTTATCCCCAGGGGCTGGTCCTCCAGCAGAGGGTGGCAGTTAGGCCAGATGGGCAGAAGCAAAGGCACCCAGGATTGTGCTGACAAAACTCTTCCTTCACTCCCCAGCCCTCCCCTCCCAGGGGACAGCCAAGCCCAGCAAAAAATAAACCCAAAGACAGTGACCTAGACAGGTCTGAGGCTCACAGGGAGGAGCAGCAGGGGAAGAAGGATGGGAGAGATGCAGGCTGTAAGCCTCCTCTCCTCACCCCAAAGCCAGTGGACCCTCACCTCCATCCCTTCTGCTTCAACAGGATCACACTCCATGCATCTCTAGTGAGCTCTCCCTCTCTGGCCTAGGCACTTGAGGAGACTCGGGAGAGTGTGCCCCAAGATTTCCTCCAGCCCCTACACCACGAACCCTGCTCCATCTACTGCTCCCTAAATCTCCAGGAGGGAAGGCAAAGCAAAGAATCGCTGAGTTCCTCACTCCTTTTGCCTCCCTCCCTCAGGGCTGCCCACAGATACCCAGCCCAATTAGTGTGCTGCCTGGGGCTGCCCCTCCTGTTCCTCACCTCCCTGGCCGCCAAGCTCTAGGGCACACAGCTCCTGCCTTGGGGACAGAGTTACCCAGAAAGTATGGAGTCTTGGGGGACTTTAGGAGCCCCAGTGGTCTGAGTACCCTCTGTCTTGTCCTCCAGTCCCTCTCCTGTGGGCAAGCAACCCTCCAGGTTCCCATCTGAGTGCCATCCAATCCTCTGACAGCCCCAGAGAAAGTGCTGGAAGATAAACTAGTGGCCCCATCCCAGCTCCTGAGATAGCAGCTCCTCCAGTCACCCCTGCATCACTCCGCAGGCAGCTCTGAGTGCTCCTGTTAGGTCCATGTTACAGAAAACATTGAAATAGTGAGACCTGGTGATCAGGGACACCTCTGGATTCCCTGCCCTCATCCCTATCCCGAGGTGAGGTGATCCAGAGAGAGAGAGTAGGAGACTGTTGTCCTCTCCCAGGGGTCCCAGGCCACCTCTTTGAACATCCTGCCTCTACTTCCAGGCCCCATCAGGCCCAAACTTTGGTGGCACAGTGACCCTTTGGCACACACTTCCCCAAAACACAGGGACACACTCATACCTACCTATACACAGATGGCTCGGCTCAGGAGCCCTTGGGAAAGGTGGCAGCAGAGGCCAGCAGTCCTGCAGGCTCAGGTCCTTCTCACAGGGGCTATGGTTCCCTACCCTGGAACCGCACTGACCTCCTTTTCTACATTTGTCAAACGAAGGGAGAAACAAATCAATGTGTACCCCAGGGATCCAGGTGAGCGGTGACCTTCAGCAGATGGGTGGAGTCCTCATACCCAGCCTCACTTTCCTAAGCCATGGTTGTGCAAGTTAAAGGAGAGAATGCAAATAAAGGGCTCAGAGGGAGGTGTGGAGACCCACACCTGTAGCCCCAGCTATTCCAGCTATTCCAGAGGCTGTGGCCAGCAGAATCCTTTGAGCCCAGGATTTGGTGCCCAGCCTGGACAATAGACTGAGCTTGTCTCAAAAAAAAAAAAGTCTCAGATGGCCCCAAAGACATTTCCTCACGTCCCGGTGAGAGGCACTCAGGCCTGTGACATAGGCAAACATAGCTCCTACTGTCTCCAGGATACACCCAGACTCGCTGTACTGAGCCAAGGACTGTAATGATGGCTAACATTTGTGGACAGCAGCTTGTTCCCTGCTTTCTCTCATTCAGCCCTGACAATCCTAGAGGCGGGTATTCTATTTCCATTTTTTTCAGATGAGAAAAACTAAAGCTTGGAGAGGTTAAGTGCCTTGTATAACAAATGCCTGCTAAGGGCAGAAACAGAAATGAACCCAAATCTGTCAGACTCAAGCCCACGCTTTTAATTTCCTGTGGGACAAGTTCTGGGGAAATAAAAAGCCCCCCATCCACTCCCACATTAGGGGCTGGCCCAAAGTCAGATGCTCAGAATTCCTTGTTGGGCTCCCCAGGCCACAGAAGATCGCCTGTCCAAAGACCCACATGGGTGCAAGGAAGATGGTGAAGAGAGGGACTGGGGTGGCTAGAAAACCTCAGGCTGCAGCCCAAGCTGGGAAGTTCCCTGCATGGACTCTTGGGGGCAGGCCCAGCTGTAGAGCCTCCTCTCCCTAGTCCCAGGCAGCTTCAGCAACTTTGATGGCTCAGAGAACCTTAAATTAATCACCCACTCAAAATGCTGCCATCAGCCCAAGAATAATCACCTCTTGAAGCACTCTTGGCTCCAGCATTCCAAGGATACACAGATCTGCACCAACAGGACTAAAGTCAGACACCCAGCAGAGCTTCCTCAATGGGAAGAAGGAACGTACTATGGAGTAGAGACGGGCTAGGCAGCAAGAGACCTAACCTGATTCCAAAGGAGAACTTAGGAAGAGGGGAACAAAGGGGGAGGAGGAAGGCAAATTAAGAATAAGACAGTGGTTCCACTCTCCCACCTCCTGACAAAGGCCAAACAAAAGGACTAGAGGTGAAAAACAGCAGCAAAAAATTAGGATCATTCTCTGAGACCCGATCACAATGCAAAGCTCTTAAGAACATCAGTCTTTCCTACTGGCCCGGATGAGGAATGCTGTCATCTGAATCCTGATCTGGGAGGCAGAGGCCTGGGTTCCTGGCACATCTCACGAGGTCTGACTCTGGAGGAGTATGTGCCCCTTTCTGTACCCCGGTATGCCCACCAGTACACCTCAGGGCTGGACAGAAGGCCTCCAGGGGCCCTCAAGGAAAAGCATGGGCCAGCAGAGTTCTAGGAAACCAGTTACCCCACTGCTATATGGTTCTGAGGTTGTCCCCCGAGGCAGACGAATGCACAGATACCCACAGTCCCGGGAGGGTAACCCCATAAGAGTGAGAGATAAAGGCAAAAAAAAAAAAAAAATACAATTCCAGGCACAGAGCCAGCTCTGAGCTGGCCTTAGGGTCCTGGGTGGAGCCATAAGCTCAAGTGTATAACTATGCAGTGAGTGAAACCTGTACTTTTTCCTGGTACCTAAGGGTGCTGTGCACTGGATTCCTTTTCCCTGGATAGATGCTGCATAAGCATTTGTTACATCTGTGGACAGGAGTGTTGAGGCTGCAGTGAGTGTGCAGAAGACATCCAAGTGGCCTGTGGCAGGGATATGTATGTATGACAAAGGTGTGACTGCCCTGGGTACACCTGGGCAGATGTCATTCAATTCCACCAAACTCCATCACTGCCCCCTTCCCAGGAGCCACTTTGCTGAGTACTGGGGACCCACGGGTGGCATGAGGGTACTGATCTCAAGAGCCTAGGGTTGGGGTGCTACCTGAGGAGCAGAGGATGACAGATCAAGCACTGGGATGAAGCTCTCCCAGATTAACAGAGCAACTCTCCTGAGTCTCAGTTTCCTCCTCTGTGGACACATGAATGTGGTCTCAGACTGCTTAGCATGGTGCCCGGCATGCAGACAGTGCTGCTTACATGGCTGGGAAATTCAGTTTAAACTCCACATCAGGCGGGCAGAGGGAGCTGTCCTGGCCTGGAAGTCAGGAATCCCGGGGACTCGTCCTCCACATCTGCCACCAACTGACCACGTGACTTTGGTCTCTAGAGCCTTAGTTTTCTCAAAAGCAAAATGGGGCTTTCAAAATGTGAGGACCAGCCTGGTGTAATGTCTGAGGGTCCTGGGTACCCTTTGCAGGGATTATTTCCAACCCAGAGGATATCCTTTCTCAGATGGTCAGGATGGGAGGTTGAGGACCTCCAGGGTTAGGAGTCTGAGGGCTCTGCCACCTCCTCCCCTCTCTATTCCCACAGCTTCTGACCCCAGGGACAAGGCTGAGGGAGGATGTTTACAGAGCTGTAAACCTTCACATAGAGAAAGTCTGCTGGCAGCTGGGGGCTGGGAGCAGCAGGCAAGCGTCTCACAGTAGTATGGTGGGCCATGGGCCTCACTCTGTACCAGTTCTTTCCAGCTCTTGGACTCCAAGGGAGGCTGGTGGGGCCTTCAAGAGGGTTGCATAGGGGTGGGCATTCCCCACAAGGCCCAGGAAACAGAATAGGCAGTGATAGTCTTTTGTAAAATGCTGAGAGCTGGGAAAGATTGAGAGTCCATCATGGGCTGGGGCACAGAGTGTCAAGACCAAGGGTCTAAACAGAGAGGAAGAGCTCAAACCAGACCCCTCATTCTGGATCTCAACCAGAAGACACAAGTCGCCATTCTCACTTCTTGGAGTGGCAGCTGCTGGCAGGACAGGCTGACTCAGGCTGTCCTATCTATGGGTGGTCCCTGACCCTCAGATGTCAGAAAAGGTGCAGTTACTGTGTGGGGCTCGAGGGGTCCAGCTGGCAGCCCTGATGAAGGTGTCCCAGGTCCCTCCTTCCTAAGCCTCCCCTCCCAGGCTTTACTGCAGGGGCCCTCTTGTCACGGGCCTGTGTCTGTGGGAAGGGGGTCCTCGCTAACCGTGGGCACAGGGCACATGGGCTGTCTCTGAGGGAGACAGCGGGAGGAAGGAGGGGAGGACTAGACATCCAATGGCAGGAAGCACTTCTTGGCAAGAACACACAAGACCCTGCAGTGAGTGGCTGAGAAATCCCACATCTGGGGCTCATCGGGAACAGGAGAGACTTCTTGTGGGCCCCCTCCCCCAGCCCCAAGTATAACAGCCATCCCACACACTCAGACAGGCCCTTACAGCTTACCAAGCTCTTTCCCATTCATTACCTCAACAAGAGGGAGACCGCAAGTTTGGGGTTTCTACACACTTCGATGATCTACAGATCTAAAGTTCAGACAGGTCCAGCGACCAACGCAAGGTCACAGAGTACTCAAGAGGTGGGGCTTCGGGTGCCTCAAGCCACTGTGACCTCTAAGATAGATGACCAGTTCTCTGAGACCCCAAACATCAGCACGTTTTCATATCACATTTCTTCCCCCAGAGCTCCAAGAAATATTTTAGTCCTGGGCTCCTGGGGATAAGTGGTCAGGACAAGCATGCCATTGGCCAGGCCATTCCTGCAATCCAGAAAGGGCAGGATGTGGGGCAAAGGTGTCAGTGGATTTAGCTCCTAGAGAGGACGCATAGGCCATTTCAGAGGTGTGTGATAGCACTGGCTGGGGGCAGGCAGTGGGCCGATCACCTCCTATGGCCCTTGGGGGAGCTGAGTGGACAGACCTGGGCAAAGGAACCCCACTCAGAGCCAGATTGGCTTCCCCTGGCTCCAAAAAGTTCCCTCCCAGAAGGGTACAACTCTAGTCTAAGTGTCTCAACTCCTAAGGCACCTGAAGGGGCTGCCGCACAGCACTAGGGATCAAACCCAGAGCCTGGCCCATCAACTAGCACTGAGATACTCCTTCAGCCCTCAGGCAACCACTCTCAGTGAGCAGCCTCTGCTCCTCACCTCCAACCCTACCAGCACCAAACCCCATCCAACTATCTTCTGGATCAACAAATGTCCAACCCAACCCTCCAAGGGAAAGCTTGACTCAAAGCCTGACCTCATGCTCTTAGCAACCCCGGCTATGCCAGAGATCTCTGCTCAAAGTCAAGAGCCCCCTGGCACTTAAAGGCTGAAGGCATTCTCTTTTTCTATCTCCCCCTGAGCTCCCTTCATCCACGTCCTCTCTGAAATTCAAGGCCCAGTTCAAAAAGGACAGAGGCGGGCAAGTCCAAACCAGAAGGATACACAGCAAGACAGACCAGGACACAGGTGAGAAAAGCCAGGTAGAAGAAAGGCTGGCAGATGGACAGGTGGATAGACAGATAGATAGGCATTCACAGGTAAATGGACAGACTGACAGAAGGATGGAAACAAACCAGCAGAAAAATTGCTGAACGGCTAGGTGGAGATGAACAGAGAGGTCAACGCACACACAGGTGGAATTCAGCCTGGCAGAAGCACTGTTGGTCAATCGGGTGGAAGCCACCTAGGGGACCTCAAGACTCTAGGGGTGGTGAGAGTGGGTTAACAGCACATTTTCCAAGGACTTGAAGTTTCTCTCAGGCACCTCCGAGTGTTCCAGTGCCAGGCCCAGCCCTTTAACTGATATCTGTGGGGCCTCTCATGTTCCTAGCTGGGCTAGGCCATTCCCCAAGACAGAGCCCTGAGCTGCCAAAATTCACTCTTTACATCCAAGAGGGGTCAGTGTTTTTCAAAGTTGTAGTAGCCTGGTGTGAGGGAAAGGAGGCACCTGAATCGTCAGTGCTTCCAAATGTACCCCTCTCCTCTTCCTTTTTCCCCTGGTGCCCAGAGCCAGGCCTGGAGAGACCCCCCAGCAAGGCAGGCACATTAGGCCCAGGCAGCAGGGCAGAGCAGGGCGGCAGAACGCTGTGCTGCTGTAAAGTTGGGTGGGGGGAAGACCACAGAAGACACAGATAACCCAGAATCAACAAGGGCCTGTCGGGGCCAAGGGGATCCCAAAACAACTACAATCAGTGTCCTACCATGGGATGGGGAGGGGGCTCCCTGGAGAGGTGTAGCCCCAAGGGGAGCCCAGGAGGGAACCCATCATAGCTGCAGAGCTGGGGAGGAGGTGACAGAAGATTTGAGGACCAGGGATCCTTTGTGCCAGGGACACAGGCAGGCACTGGCAGGATGAGGAAAAGGGAGCCCCATTACAGTGGCTCCAGACTTCGTTAAGCAAAGGGGGCAAGGTGCTGAACGTGAGGAGAGTACCTGGGACAGAGAGGCCGGGGCCAGTGACCCGGATGGAAACAAGGCGTGGAGGTGGAAGAGGTCAGAAGTGAGGGCAAGCAGGGGTCAGGACTGAGAGATCAGGAGTTAGGGTCAGGCTGGGGAAGCCAACAAGGGGTCGTGGGTGGGAGAGGCGGAGGGCTGAGGGTCGGCTCCCGGGGCAGGGAGGCAGGAGGCGGAGCCAGGGCGGGGCGGCGGTCCCCTGGGAGCCCAGCGGGCGCGGGGGCATCGTTGGGCAGGCATAGGGGCGCGGGGTCGCACACTCACATGAAGACGTGGTAGACGAAGGCCCAGCCGCGGGGCCGCTCCAGCACGTTGTAGACCCAATTCTGCAGGCGACGGTAGCGCTTGTGCGCGGCGGAGGAGCGCTGGCCGCAGGCGGAGCCCGAGCCCGAGCCCGGCCCAGGGAGGGGCGCGCCCGGCGGCAAGGGGCTGCCCAGGAGGCCGACGCGGCGCGGGGAGCCGCCCCCGCCCGCCTCGCCCTGCTCGCTCTGCACGGCGGTGAGCGCCACCAGCTCCGCGCGGGGGGCGTCCCCGGGTGGGGGGCCCAGGCCGAGGCGGCGCGGGGGGGCCTCCGCCATGGGCGGCGCCGGGCGGGGCGGGGGCCTGGGGCCCGAGGCGGTCCGGGGCGGGGGCGCGCTCAGCGGCGCATGGCTCGGACCCGGGGCTGGCTGGGCAGCCCGGGGTGGGCGCGAGCGCCAGGGGCTAGGAGCCGGGCCGGGGCCGTGCCGGAGCCGGGGGCGGGCGCTCCGAGCTTGGGGGACGCCGCTCCGAGCCTGGGGGCCGCCGGAGCCCGCACTGACCGCCCGCTTCCCCGGCGACTGGGGCGGCTCTTTCCGACTCCAACTCTCTTATTACGCGCTCCATGCCGCTCGCCTTTCCACCTGCCGCCGGCGCGCCGCTCACATGTCAGCCTCCCCCGCCCCGCCCCGCCCCTCCTCTCCCCTCCCCTGCCCTCCCCTCCCCTCCCGCGCCCGCCCCGCGGCCGCCTTCCCAAATCGGGAGGGAGCGAGCGAGCGAGCCGCGAGTGAGGCGAGGCGAGGCGAGGCGAGGCCAGGCGCGGGGGGAGGGGGGCGGACGCGCGCGGAGGGCTGCGGGGCAGGGCGCACGGGCCGCTGAGTCGGTGCCCGGGCGGGACCGCGTGGCGGGGCAGCGCGCAGCACCGGGAGACCGGGCATGTGCGAGGGCTGTGCGCGGCTGCGGGGACAACGTGGCTCGGAAGGGCGGCCTGGGGGTGGGACGCCTCGTGGGTGGCGGTGGAAATTGGGGCGTGGAGCGTGGAGTTGTGGCCGCGGTCGTGCATGGGACACGGTGTCCTGTTAGAGTTTGGGCGTGCGTGGGTGGAGAAGCGACTGCTTGTGTGTGCAGAATGAGCAGCTTTGGGTCCGCGAGGTGCGGTGTGGGTGCGTGTGAAGATGCGCGCGCTGCGGGTTGGTGGTGTAAGCGATGAGTGTGCCCGCCCGGTCGAGCCGGGTAAAGTACGCGCAGTGCTGGGTGCCAACTGGGGAAACACCTGCAGGTGCACGGGTGCTACCTGAGGACCCAGGTGTCAGGGGCTTACCAGATGTATTGAGGTACATAGCATGATGGGCCCCAGACGTGTGTTTCCTGCCATCTCTAAAAGTACCTTCTTCACGATGGGAAGAGTCCCCAGTTAGCCAGTCTGCTCCAAAGGCAGGGCTCCTCGGATCCCTCCCTGGTCTTACTCCTCTGCCCTGTGAGAAACCTTCCCTTCTCTCATTCCCAGGTCAGAAGAGTAGGTTCTCTGTAGATTGGGGTGTGGAGAGGTAAGCGCTGAGCCAGCTTTAGGAGAACTAGAGAGGATCCTCCCAAGGGCCCACAGAGTCCCACCAGAGAAGGGGAGACTTTCTCCCAGAGCACCTTCTCTTGTGCCTGACCTCGTCTGACTGTCGGGCAGCCCTTTTTCTTTAGCTCCCGGCTCTGAGCAGAGCAGTAATTCAGGTGTCCTGATCTTCTTTCCTCTTCTCCTACCCAAAGCTGCAGCTGCACCGGTTGCTCCCTCTGCAGGCCCTGCCCCGGGGTGAAGCGCTTCCGCAGCAAACTCTTCCCAGATCCTCCGGGAGGATCTCGGGGGACACAGCCTAGCGGGAGGGGCGGGAGAGGGGGCGGGAAGGCAAGCTCGATTCTCAGCTGTCAGCAAAGGCAGCATTGATCTGCTGAGCGCCAGTGGGGGAGGGCAGGAGGCAGGGCTGTGGGCGGGCTGGGAGGGGGCTGTAGGGATATTGGGGTCCCCAAGCTGGACTTGACAGCCGGCCACACCCCAACCCCTTCGTGACCTTTGCCCCTCCCCCCAGCTTGGGTACCTTTTGGGGTCTGACCTGAATCTTCTCCTGCAGCTCCTGGCTCCAGGTGTGCCCAGGGCCAGAGCTTAGTGACCCTGGGCAAGTAAGTTATGCACAGATCTCCTGGCAGGTGAGGAAGGCTTCTAGACCCTGAATGCAATGGATGCACTATGGATGAACTACCCTAGCTGGTTGGATCATCCTCTCCCTTAAACTGAAGCGAGAAGCCCCCCACACACATGTGGCATTGACTCCCCTGACTCTGAATAGCTACCTGTGTGGGCATCCTCCATCCAGAATCGAGGGGGTGAGACTGGGGCTGGATGTGAATGATGCCAGGGAAAGCAGCTGCTACAGGCCTGGGGTCTTTTGAGGCTCTTCTGTGGCAGAAATGGAACTTGAATTCAGGTTGCCCTTATCAGCATCTCGAATACCTAAAATTCGGTCTGTCCTGGGAAATCTGATCCTGTAACTCAGCATCCATCACTTGTGAGCCCCACACCTCTCTTCCAAACTGGGGGACTGCAGAGGTCCCTTCTCTGCCTCATGTGAAGCCCTCCCTGTAAGGAGATAGTCTCTTATCATCTTTCCCAACTTCAGCTGCAGACCACCTCTTCAAAGAAAACAGGAAGAAAGAGACTGTAGTTGCAGCTACAAAGATGGAAGTTAGAGCTCAGGAAGCACTTCCTGTTTTTCCTGCAGATGTACCTGCAGGGGAGGAATGCATCCACTGCTATTTCCCAAGGGGTGGGAGGGATGGGAAGGTGGCCATAGGAGGCCCAGCAAGGTTTAGTGGATGTGTGTATATGCACAGGAAAGTGGAAGAGGCAGAGGAGAAAGTCCAGTTCAGAGAGGACAGGTGGCCACTCTGAATATCACCCTGTGGCCTTCCTGCCCCCATCCGGATTCCCAGGACATGACTGGGAGGATGGACTTTCTCCACTGCAGCCTTTAGTGACTAAGACACTTTTCTAAGCGAGCAGCTGTCCCAGGCTTGCTCACCTGACCTCTCTGCTGGAAGGAGGTGGACTTCAGGGTGCTTTCCCACCCTTATTTTTCCCTCTTTGCCACCTGTTCCCTCAGCGCCAACCTCAGCAGCTTCCTTCTCATCCCTCAGCCCCATGTTCCTCCATGGTCACTGTCAAAATGTCCCTGTTCTGCCCAGACTCACCCACCATCCCACCCCTGGTCTCCCCATCTATACAAGAAGGGAGCAGACTCAATGACCTGCTGTGATCCATCACTGTTCCTGTCACCCATCAATGGAGAGAGTATTGATTGGGAGGAAGGGCAGGGAGGGAGATGGCTCTCATTTGCTGAGCGCCAACTCTGTGCCAGGCCCTGTCCCTTAGGGGACAAAGAGCAGTCCTCTGTGAGGAAAGTTAAGGCTCAGAGAAGTACAGGAACCTATCTAAGGCTACACAGCCAGTTGGTAACCCCAGAACTACCTGTGACCTGTGTTGTCTCTCTGGCTGGTGATTGCCTCCTGGGCCGTGGGTGTTGAGGTGAGTGCTGGCTGAGGGAACTGTCACATGTGGCCAATCCTTGTTCTCCAGGACTCACTTCTGCCAAGGGATGAGAATCCCAGGTCTGAAGGATGAAAGTTCAGAAGTGGCTGGAACCTCAGCCCTTGGAGCCAGGTTCAAGCCTGTTATTGACTCCTGTTGCGACCTCAGGTCATTGAAGGGTTTGGGCTCTTCTGGAATGGGAGTGGGTGAATAAAGTCAGCAGTTCTCAGACTTCATCAGCAGTGGAATCCTTTTTACAGACAGAAGCGTAAAGTAACACAAATGTAGAAAGCAAGTTCTGCCTGAGGTGCTGTGGCTGAGGAGGGGAAGGGGAGAGGTCGGGTTCCACCCACTTGTCTTCTCCCTCCTTGACCCCAGAAATCTCCAGGTTTTCTTCCAGCTAGAGAAAGGGAGGTGTCTCCCCAGTAAAGACAGAGGGCCCCTTTTGGGAACAAGGGTGGGAAGGACTCAAGGAGGTGCAGAGAAGTACAACCCATAATGCCTGCAGCTTCCATCAACCATGCTGAGCTGAATGCTAAGCTGCCTGCATGGTGGCAGACCTGCCTTGTCTCCCTGTATCCCAACCACCCTGGGAAACATCCTTGTTCCTACCCCCATTTTATTTTTGTGTTTCTCACTACTAGAAACTGAACCGAGGGCCACACATGCTAGGCAAGTATTCTACACTGAGCTACATCCCCAATCCTTTTTAATTTTGAGACAGGGTCTTCCTGAGTTGCCCAGGCTGGCTTCTAACTTCTAGTCTCCCTGGCTTAATCTCCTGAGTAGCTGGGATACAGATGTGTACAGATGTGTACTGTACGGTACTCGCCCTCATGTTACAGTCATGAAGACTGAGCCTTAAAGAGATTTGCCTAATGGAGTTCTTGACCCTCACTGCAGTGCGTGTAGGTGGGGTACTGGGATGGCAGGATATTCTAGAGCCTGGGGGAGGATGAGAAAGTATGGCCAGCAGGATGAAGGAGGCCTTGAGTGCCAGGCTGAGGGCACTTTGGCTGGGCAGGAAACAGCACGCCTGGCTAGGGCCTGAGCCTGGGACACTGCAGAAGCTGAGGCTCCTCAGAAGACAGTGCAGGAGGCGGGGCCAGAGGGTACCTGTGTGAAGGCAGATTGGCAGTGGTGAGGCAGAAAGCTGGGAACCACAGGTCACAGCTGGGCTTCCAATTCTGCCTATACATAGCACTTCCCTGCTTTCTGGCTATCGGAGGACTGGATTCAAAAGTCACATAGTACATAGGGATTAGGGACAGATTATGTACAAACATGAGCTATTCATCTTAATGATGCTCAGGAGGATTGGTGAGGAGGGTGCTTGTTGCTAATGGCACCACAGCTGTTGTCTCTGGAGCCCACTCCACTGAAAGCAGGAGGTGGAAGGGAGCGCTGAAGCCTTCTTGTCCCCTTTGCAGCGCAGAGAAGTCAAGAGACTTAAACTTTAGCCCAGTGAATGAGGGGCTGGAGGGACCCACAGAGTTTCTCCTTCCTGAGATTTGAGTTGCCACTAACCTGCTGCACTGGCCAAGACCAAGCTGGTTAGGCCAGTCAGCTCAGAGCCACAGGAAGTGGGGAGGGAGTAGTGTCGCTGAGCTCAGTGAAAGTGAACCCCCATTGATCTAAGACCTGGAGGGTGGCCTACCAGGAGGAGACATGGGGAGAAAGGGGTATGGAAGTGAAGGTCAAAGCCATCTCTTTTTTGCACTGCTGTTCCTCTGCCTTCAGGATTTTTCCTCCATAAACCTGTTTCTGGAAGATTGTACAGAAGATTGTACAGAAGACCTCTGTTGTCCCACTGGTGGGTTCCACGTTCTCAGTGACAGTCCCTGGGACAGTGGAGCTGCTGGAAAATCACAGGAAGGACTGTTCTGAGTCCTGAGTGTGTATCAGAAAAGATCTTCCATGCTCTGCATGGAAGGGACCTGCATGAGGCCTCAGGGAGGGAGATGGAGTGAGGAGGAGGACTAACCACTGAGAGGCAGGGAAGGGTTTTCAGTAAAGGGCTGGGCAAGGGAGCTGGGAGTTCAGGGGTGAGGGCTCAGAAGAGAGATGAGTCGTGCAGTGAGAGGATAAAGAGGCTCAGAGCAAGACTTCTAGGTCAAGCTTGATCTCAAGCTGTCTCTAGCTCCCAGAGGCTCCTTGTCTTGATCAAACAAGCTTGATCAAACGCCTATGGAAGCCAGGTCTGGTGGCACACACTTGTAGTCCCAGCTATGTAGGAGGTTGGGGTAGAAGGATCTCAAATACAAGGCCAGCATGGGCAATTTAGCAAGACCCTGTCTCAGAAAATAAAAGGATTGAGAGTGTAGCTAAGAGTATCCCTGGGTTGGATCCCCAGTACTGCCAAAAGCTAAAGTAGAACAACAACAAACCAAACTCCTATGGAAGTCTCCTTCTCCTTTAAATATTAGGTTTGCATGAAATATGCTGGATTTTTAAAATAGAATCCAAGCTCAAAAGCAAGAATTAGAAATCTTTTTTTTTTTTTTTCTTTCTTCCCCTTTAGTACCAGGGATTGAAGCCAGGTGTTCTCTGAACTAAATCCCCATCTTTTTAGCAGGTTTACAATAGGGCCTGTTATGGTTGATACATTGTGTCAACTTGAGTTTAGAAGTTTAACTAAGAGACTCAGCAGGGAGCCAGGATTCCTTCTTTTAAAATAG